>JAQZBX010087121.1:0-12911 GCA_029593785.1 Cabassous unicinctus
TTGTTGTTGTTTGTTTGTTTGATTTTTGTTTTGCTCTTTTTGATACTGGGGCTGGAGAATGAACCCGGGACCTTGTATGTAGGAGCCAACACTCAACCACTGAGCTACACTGGCTCCCCCAAGTTTGTTTGTTTGTTGTTTGTTTTTTTAGGAGGTAACAGGGATTGAATCCATGACCTTGTACATGGGAAGCAGGTGCTTAACCACTTAAGCTAAATCCGCTCACCTAATATAATGTTAAATAAGAGTGGTGACAGTGGGCATCCTTGTGTTGTTCCAGATCTTAGAGGGAAAGCCTTTAGCCTTTCACAGTTGAGTATGATGTTAGCTGTGGGTTTGTCATGTATGCCCTTTATCATGTTGAGGAAGTTTCCTTCTAATCCTATTGTTTGAAGTGTTTTTATAAAAAAAAGGATGCTGTATTTTTTTTAATGCCTTTTCTGTGTCGATAGAGATGATCATGTGATTTTTTCCCCTTCAATCTGTTAATGTAGTGTATTACATTAATTGATTTTCTTATGTTGAACCATCTTTGCATACCTGGGATAAAACCCACTTAATCATGGTGTATAATTTGATTGATGTGTTGTTGGACTTGATTAACAAGTATTTTATTGAGGATTTTTGCATCTAAGTTCATTAGAGAGTTTGGTCTGTAGTTTTCTTTTCTTGTAGTGTCTTTATGTGGCTTTGGTATTAGGGTGATGTTGGCATCATAGAATGTGTTAGGTAATGTTCCCTCCTCTTCAGTTTTTTGCAAGAGTTTAAGCAGGATTGGTATTAGTTCTTCCCGGAATGATTGGGGTAGAATTCACCCGTGAAGCCATCTGTCCTGGGCTTTTCTTGGTTGGGAGGTTTTTGATAACTAATTCAATCTCACTACTTGTGATTGGTCTGTTGAGTTCTTCTATTTCTTCTTTCATCAGTGTAGTTTGCCTGTGTGTTTCTAGAAATTCGTCCATTTCATCTAAATTGTCCATCTTCTTAGTATACAATTTTTCAAAGTATCCTCTTATGATACTCTTTATTTCTATGGGGTCAGTGGTAATATCCCCTCTCTCATTTCTGATTTTATTTGTATTTTCTCTCTTTTTTTCTGTGTTAGTCTAGCTAAGGGTTTGTCAATTTTATTAATCTTCTCAAAGAAACAACTTTTGGTTTTGTTAATTATTTCTAATGTTTTTCATTCTTATTTTCATTTAATTCTGCTCTAATCTTTATTTCCTTCCTTCTGCTTGCCTTGGGATTTGTTTGTTATTTTTTCTAGTTCCTCCAGGTGTGCAGTTAGATCTTTAATTTTAGCTCTTTCTTCTTTTGTAATGTAGGCATTTAGGGCTATATATTTCCCTCTCCGCACTGATTTAGCTGCGTTCCATAATTTTGATATGTTGTGTTCTCAATTTCATTCATTTGGAGGTAATTACTGATTTATCTGGCAATTTCCTCCTTGACCCACTGATTGTTTAAGACTGTGATTTTTTTTTAAAGTGGCATATGTAATATATAGTAATTTTTTCCCTCTGTCCCTTGAGATTGTGAATTTGTTGAACTCAAGGATTATTTATTCGGGGAAATGGATGTGGCTCAGGCAATTGGGCTCCTTTCTGCCATATGGGAGGTCCAGGGTTTAGTTCCCGGGGCCTCCTGGTGAAAGATAAGCTGGCCCGTGCAGCAGGCTGGCCCGAGCGGAGAGCTGGCCCACGTGGAGTGCTGGCCTGTGTGGAATGCTGGCCCGTGTAGATAGCTGGCACAGCAAGATGATGCAACAAAAAGAGACACAGAGGAGAGACAATGGGAGACAGCAGACCAGAGAGCTGAGGTGGCGCAGGAGATTGGGCACCTCTCTCCCACTCTGGAGAGTCCCAGAGTCGGTTCCCGGTGCTGCCTGAAGAGAAGACAAGCAAAGAAGAACACAGAGAGCAGACAGCGAGCGTAAAATAACCGGGAGGAAGGGGGGGGAGAAAAAATAGATAAGTGAATAAATCTTAAAAAAAAAAAAAAAAAAGATTACTTATTCAATCTTATATGACCAAAGGTGGCAAAAATAGATTTTCGACAAATATTTTAGAACAGATAGTAGAAACCAGAATGCCAAAAGTAAGAACAAAAAATGTGACTTTAAGTGCATTATTCTTATTATAATATCCATTTAAAGATAATTTAAAAAACAAAACTCATGTATTCTGTTGCATCATTTTTACAGGTGTTTTTTTTTCCCCATTAGAAAGCAAAGACTAGGTGCTTTCTTGTTAAGTGTCTATTAAAGCTGATAAAAAAAAAAACAAAACCTAGAGCAACTATGAATATGTTATTTCTGTTGGAATTTTAAGAAGGGCAAAATGAAAAGTTTGCCTTTGTGTAAGTGTCCTTCAGATGAAATGAACATCTTTTTCTTTTTTTCAAAAAAAAAAAAGTTTCATTCACATACCATACAATTCATTCAAAGTGAACTATCAATGGCTTTTGGTATAATCACATAGCTGTACATTCATCACCACAATCAATTTGAGAATATTCTCATTTCTCCAAAAAGTAAAATCCCATATTGCATATTGATCTTGTATTCTGCCACTTTGATGAATTTGTTTAATAGCTCCAGTCCTTCTTTGTGGATTTTTCAGGCTTTTCTAAATATAGGATCATGTCATCTACAAATACGGAGAGTTCGACTACTTCCTTTCCAATTTGGATGCCTTTTCTTTCTTTTTCTTGCCTAATTGCTGTGGTTAGAACATCCAGTACAATGTTGAATTACAGTGGTGACAGTGGGCACCCTTGTTTTGTTCCTGATCTTAGAGGGAAAGCTTTCCATCTTTCACTATTGAGTTTGATGTTAGTGGGTTAGTGGTGAGTTTTTTATATATTCCGTTTATCATGTTGAGGAAGTTTCTTCTATTCCTAGTCATCTAAGTGATTTTTATCAAGAAGGGGTTCTGGATTATGTCAAATGCCTTTATTGTATCAATTGAGATAATCATGTGTGTGTGTTTTTTTCCTTCAATCTGTTAATGTACTGTCTTACATTAATTGATTTTCTTATGTTGAACTACCCTTGCATAGCTGGGATAAAGCCCACTTGATCATGGTGTATAATTCTTTAATGTGCTGTAGGATTGGGTTGGCTAGTATTTTGTTGAAGATTTTTGCATCTATATTCATCAGGATATTGGTCTGTAATTTTCATTTCCTGTAATATCTTTATCTGGGTTTGATATTAGGGTGATATTGGCCTTCTAGGATGAGTTAGGAAGTGTTCCCTCCTCTTATATTTTTTGGAAGAGTTTGAGCAGGGTTGTTATTAATTCTTGGAATGTTTGGTAGAATTCACCTGTGAAGCCATCTGGTCCTGGACTTTTCTTTGTTTGGAGGTTTTGATTACTGATCCAATCTCTTTACTTGTTATTGGTCTGTTAAGATCTCCTATTTCTGGGAAGTGGGTGTAGCTCAGTGATTTGAGTGCCTGCTTCCCATTTCCTATTTCTTTTGAGTTGATGCAGGTAGTTTGTGTGCTTCTAGTAATTTGTCCATTTCATCTAGGTTGTCTAATTTGTTGGCATACAGCAGTTCACAATATCCTTGTATGATCCTTTTTACTTCCGTGGAGTTGGTAGTAACGTGCCCCCTTTCATTACTGATTTTAATTATTCACACCCTATCTCTTCTTTCTTAGTCTAGCTAAAGGTTTGCCGATTTTATTGATCTTTTCAAAGAATCTACTTTTGGTTTTGTTAATTCTATTTTTTTTTTTCTATATTTCTTTATCTCAGCTCCAATCTGTTATTTCTTTCCTTCTGCTCACTTTGAGTTTAGTTTGTCCTTCTTTTTCCTCTAGTTGTGAGGTTAAGTCTCTGATTTGAGATCTCTCTTCTTTTTTAATGGAAGCATTTAGTTATAAATTTCCCTCTCACCACTACCTTTTTTTTTTTTTGGCTTTTATAAAGGGTATTTATTTGGGGTAGAAGCCTATAGTTACCAGGCCATAAAGCATAAGTTACTTCCCTCACCAAAGTCTCTTGCCAGGTGTTGGAGCAAAATGGCTGCCGATGTCTGCCAGGGTTCAGGCTTCCTGGGTTCCTCTCTTCCTGGGGCTCATTTCCTTTCAGGCTCAGCCCCTCTGCCCCCTCCACAAGGCCAGCTGCAGACTACCAGGTGAATGGCTTGTCTCTCTTCCCAAGACCTCTGCCCATGCCCAGTGGAGACCTCTCTCCCTGCTCATGCATCTTCTCCACGTGTCCACTTCCCGGGCTCCAGGATCAAAATTCCAGCATCAAAACTCAAAAACTCCACTCTCTGCTCTGCCATGCGGTTTTCTCTCTGGGGTCAGAGACTCGACTTCCCACCACCGCGGCCCAACCAAAGCCCCAATCACAACTCAATCAAGCAAAAGTGAAACCCCGAGATCCAATACAATCCAACATGCCCAGACCAGTTCACAAACACAATCCAACATCCACTTTTGGAATTCATAAACAATATCAAACTGTTATAACCACTTTCTTTAAACAAAGAGGGAACAATAGCTAACCAAATTAGCTTGTAGCACTGAGGAAAAGATCCCCTCCAAAAACCCTCAGATGCCAAGGCACTGGTTTACTGTTGATACACAGTAGCTGCTCAATAAGTGTTGGTATCCACCAGCCACTTGTGATTACTAAGCACCTGAAACGTAGCTAATCCAAATTGAGATGTGCTGTCTCACCACTACATTTGCTTCATCCCATAAGTTTTGGTATGTTGTATTTTCCTTTTCATTTGCCTTGAGATATTTCCTAATTTCCCTTGTCATTTCTTTTTTGACCCATTGGTTGTTCAAGAGTATGCTGTTTAATTTCCACATATTTATGAATCTTCCAGTTCTCCCTCTGTTAATGATTTCTAGTTTCATTCCATTGTAGCCAGAATGATACATTGTGTGATATCAATATTTTAAAATTTATTGATTCTTCTTTTGTGACCTCTTAACATCTGGTCTATCCTATAGAGTGATCCATGGGCACTAGTATGTATTCTCTGCTGCTGGGTGAAGTGTTCTATATATGTCTGTTAGGTCTAGTTGATTTATTTTATCATTCAAGTCTTCTGTTCCCTTATTCATATGCTGTCTAGATGTTCTATCCATTACAGAAAGTGATGCATTGAAATCTCCTACTATTAATGTAGCACCATCTATTTCTCCCTTCAAATTTGTCAATATTTGCTTCATATATTTTGGGACTCCACTGTTAGGTACATATATATTTGTAATTACTATGTCTTCTTGTGAACTGACCCTTTTATCAGCATATTGTAAACTTCTTTGTTCCTCGTAACAGTTTTTATTTGATATTAGTATAGCCACCCCAGACCTCTTTTGGTTACTATTTACATGGTATATTTTTTCTCCATCCTTTCACTTTCAACCTCCTTGTGTCTTTGAATTTAAGGTATCTTCTAAACAGCATATAGTTAGGTCATGCTTTTTTCTTTTTTTCCTTTTTTTCCATTCTGCCTATCTCTGCCTTTAGACTGTAGAGTTTAATCCATTTATTTTTAAAGTTACTACTTATAATGCAGGACATCCTCTGCCATTTTGCTATTTGGTCTTTTAAAGCCTCATTATTTTTTTGTCCCTCAATTCTTCCATTAATGACTACTTTCATAGTATTTGACTTTTTGTGTTATAACACTTTAAGTCCCTTATCATTTCTTTCTGTATATATTTTTCATATGTTTTCTTTGTGGCTAACATGGGGCTTAGATTTACATTCTAAATCTGCAATAGTCATACTTGATTTGATACCACTTTAATGTCAATATAACATTCATATACACTGTTCCTATACTTTTCTGTCCCCTACCTTTTTGTCATACTTGCTACAAATTATATCTTTATAAATTGTAAGTGCAAAACTGTAGATTTATCATTACTTTTTATGCATTTGCATTTTAGAAGCTGTAACAAGGTGGAGTTACATACCAACAATTACAATACAATATTACTGGCATTTATAAATACCCATATGGCTACCTTTACCAGAGGCTTTTATTTCTTTATGCCACTCAATCTACTTTCTAATGTCCTTGTCCTTTCAGTCTGAAAAACTCCCGTTAGCATTGCTTGTAGGGCAAGTCTAGTGGGGACAAACTCCCTCAGCTTTTGTTTATCTGAGAATGATTTAATCTCTCCTTTCTTTTTTAAAGACAGTCTCACCAAATATAAAATTCTTGGTTGGCAGTTGTTTTTTTTCAGCACTTTAAAGAATTCATCCCACTGCTTTTCTTGCCTCTGTGGTTTCTGATGAGAAATTGGCACTTTATTTTATTGGGACTCTCTTTTTTATAACTTCTTTTTTCTCATTATCTTTGGCATTTGACAGCTTGACTACTCTTTGTCTCTTCAAGTTTAATCTGTTTGGGATTCATTGGGATTCAGAAATGTGCATATTCATGTCTTTAGTTAAATTTGGGAAGTTTTCTGTCATTATTTCTTTAACTATTCCTTCTGTCCTTTTCTCTCTTTCTTTTCTTTCTGGGACCCCTATAATGCATATATTGATACACTTGATGGTGTCACAAAGGTCTCTTAGGCTCTGTTTACTTTTTTCATTCTTTTTTCTTTCTGTTTCTGAACCTGAATCATTTCAATTGCCTTGTCTTAAAGTTCACTGATTCTTTCTTCTGCCAGGTGCCATCTGCTGTTGAAACTCTCTAGGGAATTTTTCATTTCAGTTACTGAGATCTTCAATTCCAGTATTTCTGTTTGGTTCCTTCCCCCACCCCCCACCCTCCACCCCCCAGCCCTGAGATGGCTCCCTCATCTGTTTGCTTATTGTTTTTGCTCGTTGTCTGCTCCTTGTCTGTTTTTTCTTTAGGAGGCACCGGGAACCGAACCTGGGACCTCCCATGTGGGAGGTGGATGCTCAACTGCTTGACCCACATCTGTTCTTTGGTCATTTTTTTGTTTTTGCTCATTGTCTGCTGGTTGTTTGCTTGTTGTCTTGCTCATTGTCTGCTCATTGTTTTTGCTCACTGTCTGCTCATTGTTTGTCTTCTTTGGGAGGCACTGGGAACTGAACCCAGGCCCTCCCATGTGGGAGGCAGGTGCTCAACTGCTTGAGCCACATCAACTCCCCTGATTCCTTTTTTTCAAAGATTTATTTATTTATTTATGCCCCCCTTGCTGCTTGTGTTTGCTGTGTCCATTTGCAGTGTTTTTTCTGTGTCTGCTTATCTCCCCCTTGCTGTGAGGTCTTGCTGCATCATCCCACCACGCCACGCGGACCGGCCTGCCCTCACAAGGAGGCCCCGGGAAGCAAACCTGGGGCCTCCCATATGGTAAATGGGAGCTCTATCGATTGAGCCACACCCGCTTCCCTCCTGATTCCTTTTAAAAATTTCTGTCTCTTTATTGAGATTCTCATAGTTTTCATTCATTGTTTTCCTGATATCCTTTAGTTCTTTCTCCATGTTTTCCTTTATCTCCTTGAGCATATTGAGGATCATTTTTTAAAAATCTTTGTTTGGTGTGTCCAAAGTCTGGGCTTCTTCATTGCTGGTTTTGGGATTTTTATCTTTTTTCTTTGGCTAGGCCATCATTTCATGATTCTTTGTCTTGTAATCTTTTGCTGCATGCTGTATATTTTAATATTTTAAATTATTAACTCTGGGAAATAGTCCCCTAGTTGCCTGTTCCTTAAGTTTGTATCCTGCTAGTGATAGGACAGAGATTTCATAATTGCCAGGAGCTAACATAAACCAACAAATCAAAGTGAAAAACACCTTTCACTGTCTTTACAAGTTGGCTCTGCATTGGCTGGTGCTCTCCTTAAGAGTTTAGCCCTCCTGTTAAGAAGATCAGCTCAAAGCAAATGTGAAATGCAAGGTCCTCTCTGTCTTTTCTGTGCCTAAGTCTTGTCTGAGCTCATGCTTACATGTGACCTTAGGAATTCCCCCATTTACAGGAATTCATATGCCCCCTCAACTCCCTATAAAATACACCGTCTCCCCCTCTGGGGTGCTCTATGGTATGACTTAAAGCAGGTAACCCTTTGCCTAAAGCCACTTTGATTTGATTGTTTTTTATACTTCTTTAGCTGTCTGCAAGCTGCTTCTGCCTGAAGGGTAAGTTCTCAGAGGGTTAGTCAGAGACAAGTTTCCTGGTTCAGTGTTTCTGGCTGCTACCCTGATAGATTGGCACCAGCAAATAGGCATTGCAGTATGTGCATAGGGATTACTCTGCTCCCTCCTGGACAAAGCCAGGGGCCCACAATGGAAGGGCAGTCTGACTCCACTCCATACCAGGGAGCCAGAGAGTCAGGGAGATGTCATCAAGGGTGCCACAAACTTCTCCCACCATTTTTAAAGATTCATTTCCTTGATTCAGCATCTGCGTAATTACTGTAATCCTTTAACTGTTTTCCAGAGTTTTGTGGAAGAAGGCTTTGCCAGTTTTTCCTAGTTGTTCAACTGTTTCATAGCAAATGGTACTGTGGAGTGTCTTACACTGCCATCTTGGTCGACCCTATACAATTGCTTTTTAAGTCAGTTAAAAATGGAGATAAATATGATTTTATACCATTTTTTGTAATTATATAATTAGCTTTACCAGTATAGACTCAGATTACTCTCTAGGGGTCACTTGCTTTCGGCTTAAAGAACTTCCTATAATATTTCTAGAAGGGGGTCTACTAGCAACAAATTCTCTGTTTTTGTTTATATGTTAATGTATTTATTTTACCTTTATTTTTGCAAGATAGCATTGCTGATACAGGATTCTTGGTTGATAGGTGTTTTTTTTTTAGATCACTTTGAATGTGTTATTCTATTGGTTCCTGGTCTCCATCATTTCTACTGACAAGTCAGCTGTTAATTTTATTGAAATGCCCATCAGTGATGAGTCATTTTTCTCTTGATGCTGAGATTTACTCTTTGTCTTTGAATTCAGCATTTTTTTTTACTATGATGTGTCTGTTTGTGGATACCTTTTCATTCCTACTTCAAGTTCATTGAGCTTCCTGGATATGTAGGTTATTGTTTTTCAATAAATTTGGGAAGTGTTTAGCCATTATTTCTTTGAATATTTTTTCTGCTTCTTTCTTTCTCTCCTCACTTAGTGGTATTCCACTACATGTATGTTAGTGCACTTAACAGTGTCCCACATATATCTTCATTCTTTTCTCATGTTTTTTTTTGGGGGGGGGGGTTGTATAAGCTCTATAAATCCATTTTCAAGTTTGTTCATTCTTTCTGCTTCCAGTTCAAATATATTGTTGAACCCCATTAGTGGATTTTAAATTTCAGTTATTGTACTTTTCAACTCCAGAATTTCTACTTGGTTCTTTTTTATAATTTCCCTCTCTTTATTAATATCTCTGTTTGATACAACATTTTCATCATAACTTCCTTTACTTCTTTAATCATGGTTTTCTTTAGTTCTTTGAGCATATTTATAATAGCAACTTCAAAGTCTTTTTCAGTTAATCCAGCATCAGGTTGCATTCACAGACAGTATCTGTTGCCTGTTTTTTTCCCTTCAGAATATAAGATGTATTTTCCTGTTGCTTTGCATTGTTTTTAATTTTTATTTTTGGAAGCTGGAGATTTTAAAAAATATATTACGGTAACTCTCTCCTGCAAACTGGCTGACCTACAGTTTGGCCTATATCGTCACTGAATCTACAAATCTCCTCCCAATTGCCTTTCAAGGAAACTTCCAGTTTCTCTTTAGGAGGTAACAGGACCTTGTACATGCAAGGTAGGCACTAACCATTGAGCTACACCAACTTTACTCCACTGTTTTTTTGAAAGTGACTTTAGGCTTGAACTTCTCTATGCTCCATTGCAAATGAAGTCAATTTCTTTGCAAAGAGATTAAAAGCTAACTGTTTTACCACTTGTTTCTCCCCCCAGGCAAAATATCTGAGCCAGGGCTCTGGAGCTGGGGGTGGAGACAAGGGTATACTTCTGAGTGACACCCCCACTTTAGGAGATGAATGCTTGATGGAGGGTGGAGGCAGTAGTCTGAGGTCTTCTTGACTTGCCTCTCCTGGCTTGCAATCACTGCCTTACAAGCCAGAACAAGGGCAATTTTGACCTCAATATTCTCAGCAATGCCCATGAGTGGGGACTGGGCAGAAGAAGGGATATCCTGTACTCACCTGGAATTTAGCCTCAGCAACAGGTGTCTGGGGTGAGGTTGACAAATGCTGACCTCTGACTCCTTCTGTGAAGAAATCCCTTCAACTGGGAGCTAGGGGAAGAGGGAACTCTGTGTTCTTGGCTGCACCAGTCTGGACTGGAATTACCACCTCACTAAGCTGGGAGGAAAGAGTAAGGGAGCAGTCTTGGTTCAGATACCATAGACTGTTACTTTTCTTACTGAATCTTCACAGATTTTCTTTGTTAGACATTTCTTCATATCCTGAATACCCTTAGGACCACTTTCAAAGGTTTAAATGGTGTTTATTTGTTTTCATAATTTTCAACAGTTTCACTGGGGAGTGGGTCTGCAGATCTCCTCATACTGTCATGCTGGAAGTTGATGTCCCCCTTATAGTACTTTTTTTCTATACTCCATTTGCCTGATATTGATATAGCTACTCTAACTTCATCTTGGTTAGTAGTTGTTTGATATATCTTTTCCCATCCTTTTACTTTCAAACTTCCAACATATTTATGTTTCACATGTGTGTCTTATAGTAGCATGTACCTAGATTTTGTTGTTTTTTAATCCAATATGAACATTTCTATCTTCATTAGTAAATAATCCATTTGCATTTTTTGTGATTATTAATATATTTTTATTCATCTCGACTATCTTATTTTGTGTGTTATATTCATTCTGATACTTTATGTGCTTTACTCTCCATTCTTTCCTTCTGTTGAATTGATCAATGTTTCTTGATTCATTTTTTTCTTTCTCCTAATTTGAAAGTTAATGCCTTCTCTTTCTATTCTTTCAGGGGTTACTCTTTAATATTTTACAATAATACTTGACTTAATGTGGCCTAATATTAATTTCCATTTCCCCCTCCTAAACAATACATGGATTTTAGTTTACTAGCTTAATCACATCCATTCACTTTCTGGTTTATTTGTAATTATTGCTGTTTTTTGGTTATATCTTGTTGTAGCCCCTCATTTAAAGCTGTTATTTTATTATATATTTTTTTATATATATTTTGAGGTACTGGGGACCAGAGACTGAACCCGGGACCTCATATGTGGGAAGCTGGCACTAACCACTGAGCCACATTGGCTTCCCTGAGTTGGATTTTTCATTTGCTCTAATTGTTGTTTGTTTTTGTGTTTTTCAAGAGGCACCAGGAACCAAACCCGGGACCTCCCATATGGGAGGTGAGAGCTCAACTGCTTGAGCCACATCTGTTCCCTGTAATTTTATTTTATATAATCCATGCTTGTTTAGATTTACTAACCTGCTCAGTATCATTGTTCACTATTTTTCTTGCCTCTTTCTCCTTCTGGATTCATTGTTCTTCCTGAAATACAATGTTTAAAAGTTCTTTTAGCAAAGATAAGTTAGAAGTAAATGCCTTCAGTTATATGAAAAAGTTTTATTTTGCTCTCCTGCATTATAGTTTAGATAAGTAGAGAATTCTAGGTTTAGTTATTTTCTTTCAGACTTTTAATATTTTATTCCATTTTCTTCAAACATTCCTTGTTGCTGTTGAAAATTCTGCTGTAAGACTAATTATTATTCCTTTGTACGTGATTTTTCTTTCCTCTCTGACTGCTTTTGAGAGAATTCCTTTGTGTATAGATTATGCAGTTTTGCAGCAATGTGCCTAGGTGTGGATTTATTTTCATTTATCTTTCTTGGAACTCATGATTCCTAAATATGAAGTATCATGTCTTCGTATAAGTCTAGAAAACTCTCAGCCATTATATCTCTTAATTTTGCCTCTCCCCATTATATTTTCTACTTGTAGCATTCGTATCTGACATATGTTGGGCCCTTTTATTCTATTCTCCATATCTCTCAAACACTTTCATATTTTCTATTTTTTTAGACTTTTGTTCTTCATTCTAGATATAGAAAGATTCATATTTATTTCACTCGTAAATCTCTCTTCAGCTTTGTCTAATTTGCTATTTATCAATTAAACTACAAATTTCAATGATTGTATTTTTATTCTATGTTCTTTTGAAAATCTGCTTCATCTTTAAAAATTCACATGCTTTCATGTTTTCAATTCCTTATGTCTTTAGTAATTTTAACTACACATTATAGTATCTACTTGATAATTCTGTTGTCTGATGTTCTTTATTTTGCCTGCTGATTTTCCCTCATGGTAGACTGAGTCCCTGTATATTTTATTATTTTGAATTGTGAACCCATCTTAAGCAGTGTTTAATCAGTGGAATTCTGTGCAGACTTGCTTGAGGGTGTGCCCTTCAGAGTTTGTGTTAGTTTCTTCTGAGTACTCCAGAATCGTTGTTAGCCTGGGCACACTTTTTATGTTGACTTTTCTGCTTGGGGAGTTTCTGAACCATTCTTGTAGTATAAATTGAAAACCCTTACAAGGGGAGTGGATGAAGCTCAAGTGGTTGAGTGCCGGCTTTCCATGTATGAGGTCCTGGTACTCCTAAAAACAAAACAAAAAAGCCAACTCTCATTGGGGAGCAAATGTAGCTCAGTGACTGAACACCTGGTTCCCATGTACGAGGTCCTGGATTCAATCCCTGGTACTTCCTAAAAAGAAAAAAAAAACCCTTACAAGTGTAAGGGTAGCTCTGTGGAGATTCCCCTGAAAAGAGAAAGATGTTTTGTCTTCTTCTGCTGGTGAATGGAGTTTTCCCAGCCCACTCTTTTTACTAAAGTTATGGCTTTTAAAGGTTTCTGATTTTATATGGGAGCAGGCTGGTCTCAGTTCCAGGGACTAATCTGTACCCACATAGCTCTTAAAACTCAA
>JAQZBX010087122.1:0-12908 GCA_029593785.1 Cabassous unicinctus
TGGGGAATGGTTGTGTGGGGTGTTGTTGGGGGTGTGGGCGGCGGGGAGCATGGGAATCCCTGTAGTTTCTTAGTAATATTTGGGTAATCTAGGCACCTTTATAAAATGTATACATATATATATAACAAATAACATTTATGTAAACAAATGCACATATATGCATATGTATTATATATCATTTTACAAATAAAAAATAAATTTAAAAAAAATAATAAATAAATAAAATAAAATAAACATGGTTGCTCCTAGTTCCTTGAACATATCTATAGTAGATGGTTTAAAGATTTTATCTAATAAGTCCAATAACTGGGCTTCATTAGGGACAGTGTCTATTGTTTGTGGTTTTTTTTTTTGCCTTGTATGGGTACTTTCCTGGTTCTTTGCATGTCTTATAATTTGAAACTGGACATTTAATATAATATAATGTGTCAACTCTGGAATCAGAACAGTCCCCACACAAATACACATACCAAGTTTTGTTATGTCAAATGTTATTTGTTTAGTGGCTTTGTTTACTAATTCTGTAAAGTATTTTTCTCTGTCATGTACTATCATATCTCAACTCAGTTAGCTTAATGGACAGCTAATGATTTGATAGAGATTTCCTTACATTTCTGGAACCAGTCCATCTCCCAGGCTTTGTCAAGGGGTTCTGTTTGCATATTGGAGCATGCCTTCAACACTCAGCCAGTAGTTTATAATTCTGCCTTAGCCTTTACTTCCTACTTGTACAGAGCCCCAATGTAATAAGAATTTAGGGTCTTCACAGATCTTTCCAGAACATGTGCAAAGTCTTGGGCATGCACAGAACCCTGCATATATGTGTGGCTCTCTGGATTCCCAGAAATATATCAGAGGTTTTTAACGCCCCCTGTGAACATCACATTTCTCATTACTTCCTTGTAAGTTTTGTGCTGAGCCTCTTGCTAGCTCCAACAGTCATTATGGTCTCAGGCAACTGGGGTGTCCCAACAAGTGCAGATGATTTTTTTTTAACAGATGTCCAGTAGGACATTTGGATATGGATGTCCTCAGAGAAAGAGCTGTGAGTCAGGTCAAATAAAAACAAGCCCTGAGTGTGGAGCTTTTCAGGGATCTTCAAGATAGGCCAAACAGTGACAGTGATAATTCAGTTGTATAGGAGCTTTTGTGACCGTGAGGCTGCTGGCTGCCATTTTTACACAGCTATAAGGGTTGTGAGACTGTTGTTTTTCAAGGCTAGAGTAGAGCTGAGAGAGGGACATGGGAATAAGGAAAACTAAAATGCCACAAGGCTCACTGTATTTACTAAGAATCTGCTGTTTTTCCTGATTAAACAGTCCTCAGATTGTTTCAAGCCTTTAGTTAATTTTTACAGTTCTGGAAAAAAAAAAGTTAATTTTGAACATGTTTGTCAGTATTCTTGGTTTTATGGAGAAGCAGTTTTTTGTAAGGCCTTATTCTGCCATTCTGGAAGTATGTCTATCTCCTGTATACCCATGCATGAACTTACACCCTAAAGGACCATTTGCCATATGAAGTTTTGATTTCTTTGCTCTTTTAACCCTCACAATTGATTCACTTATGAGATGCTTGATCCCTAGCACTGAGGCATCATTCATTTGTCTCTTAGTCCCTGTTTGGAATTCCAGGACATAGTCTCTTACTTCCTGTCTATGGACACAGCAGAGGTCTTCCATGCATAAGCCAAATTTTCCCCCTTATTGAAATATCCCTTTAATCATCATACCATCACCACTTAAAGCTGCATGTCTGAATATAACTTTACTTACTTTCTTTCCATACTGAAAAGTCTCTATTAAATTAAAATTTAAAATAATGATCCCTTCATTTGTTTGACCCCAGTTGGGACATCCCATCTGCCTGAGGCTGTGATGTCTGTTGGAGCTAGCAAAAGACTCAGCACAAAACTTACAAGGAATTAATGAGACATGTGATGTCCACAGGGGGCTTTGAAAACCTCTGACGTATTTCTGGGAATCCAGAGAACCAACATATACGCAGGGTTCTGTGCATGCCCAAGGGGTCAAATATGCGCTCGTGCACACATGTACATGAATCCTAAAAATTCAATGTCAATAATCAGTTTCAACAAAATCAAAGCCAAAAAAAGAGGCAGAAAATTAGTATATACTATTTTGAACCATTTTTCTTCTAGCAGTTATTATTATTGCTTTTATTATAATAATTATAATTATTTTGGAGAGCAATCTACCAACAAAGAAGTGACCAAAACAAACCTGATGAAGACTGATACCTGATGATATTATTTTGGAGCCTTTCAAAACAACTCAAGCCACAGTTACTGAGATTGTCACCAGTACCATGGCATGGGTCGTTTTCTGTCCCACTTAAAATTGTTGCTCACTTTATGGAGCTTGAAAACTCTTGACAAATAGTTTATCCAAACCCCTTGGTGGACCATATGGCAGGCACAGGGCTCATCTGCAAGCCACAAGTATGACCCAGCAGCTACTTTATTTGGGAACTGTGACAAGAATCCCTTAATGGAAGAAAATCTACAGTGCACTTAAAAAGAAAAAAAAAAACTCTTCCTCTTCCTTCTCCTTTGATCTTCTCTGCTTCTCATGTTTTCACAAATTCTTCCGTCTTTCAACCTATGGAAACAGTGATGAATACTTGTAGGAGGGAGCTCAAGCTAGCTCAAGCCTTCACTTTCAGGAAATCAGTTAGGAAGACACAAGTCTCATAAGCTTTTATTTGAATAATGGGTTGAGTTTTTGTAAGGAATTCTGGAATGGTAATCAGAGAAGGGAGCTTTTCATTCCTGACTCTCAGTTCTTAATAAATGAGAGAAAAAGGACCTGCATAGTGATTTGGCCTTGTTAGTTAATCTCTTTAACTTCTCTAGTTATTCACCAATAAATCTGAAAAGCTGTGATGCTCAGATTAGGCATCTGATAATGGCATCATTTTAAGTGAATGAGAATTTTGCTAGTGAAATAATAACAATAATAAATTAAGCAGATATATAGAAGAAAGACCTGCAGAGCAACTACCAATTAAATTAAAGTTATAATTCATCATGATGGGTTAAATGACTTTAGAAGATATAAATATGGAGACATAAATGATAGTCATCATACCAGACTTGTCATTGTCATGCATAATAATGGCTCATATTTATTGAACATTTAATTTGTGATGGGTAGTGTTCAAAGGTATATATATAGAGAGATATATAGATATAATAATTTAATAATCATTTGAGTTAAATACTATTATTTTCACTGTATATAACTGAAGAGAGACAGGTTCTTAGATTTAGTAATTTGTTTTAAAAAAATCATACCTCTAGTAAGCTAAAGAGCTAGAATTCTACACCTTGGTCACTTAATTCTACTTCCTATGTCCAACCACCACTGTGCTAAACTTCTCATATCAGAACAACTGCCTTTATCTTACACATCAAGAGTTTTCATTGACCTTTTGAATAAAGATCTTCATTACAGTCAAAAGGTTGGTGGGCCATTTAAGGCTACCTAGCTGTGACTTTACATAGAGAAGGTCTTAAATATAGGGAATATATAAAAAGCAAACAAAAATTTAAACAATAAATATTGACACAGAATACAAATTTTTCACATGTGCATATTTGTTATTCACAGGATTGCATAGCCATTATTCTGATTGAATGAATAATGTAAAGGTCATAGGAAAAAGGATAATTTTTCCACTTCAAGTCAGCTTGTATCAATGTAATGTCCAATTAAAACAATCAGTCCCCTTTGTAATACCAGTTAAAACTTCAGTTTGAACTCTCATTAATAGCCAGACTTATGCAAAAGGCTATTCCTACAGCAGGTAGAACATAGATTAAACCAGTGATTTTCAAAAGAGTTTTCAGAAAATAATTTCCTAAAAATGTCTTAATAATTTAACATATAAAATATATAAAAGCAAAAGACTATTTCCTTGGTGGGGATGGGGAAAAACATTTCCTTAGGTTTGAGGAAAAGACAATCCTGAGAAACTTAAGTTGTAAACCACTAGAATAGATCTCTGATATCTCATCCAACTCTAAATCCCATGAGTCTCATGATCCTAAAATCTTAATGTCCATGGTCTCCAGTCATTGTTAACCTCCAAGAGGACATAGTGAAGAAGTAAATGTGGAGTTAGAGAAGTTCTAGAGGTCATCTATATTAGTGATTTTAATCAGTATTGACTCCAACACTGTCTTAGCCTTGTTATATTAAGACAACCTATCTTCCTAATCTATATCTTGTGCACATAACCCTAAATCTTAACAGGACTAAAACTATTTATAACTAGCCCCTTGGTCTATGATACCTAGAGAGATGCAATCAAATTTCTACTTATATTTTATCTCCCTTGGTATTTATAAACAGCATGAGTAAAATTAAGGGGTCATAAATTCTGATAAATTATAGATATAACCAAAATGCCTAATACTAATGTGTCAATTGTCAACATTGTATATTGGTAATGTGCAGTATACTAAGAGAGTTTTTATGCCCACTGAACCACCATTCTAGGAAAGCCTCATTTGGCAACCTCTAGTGGGCCACACAATTTGCAGTACTATTGTCAAGTGATTGTCATTCAATATTTTACCATGACAAAAATGGGATTTATGCTAGAATCTCTCAAGTACGAAGTGAAATGCCTGTGTAATTTTCTATACACTTAGCTTAAGGAAAAATATAATAAGCTGTACCATATACAATGAATTTCAAGTATGAACTACTAATCTTCTTTCACCAAGGAATAAAGAAAATATTTGGTAAGGCTGGACTTGATCCCAAAAGGTTTTCTCCCTCTTTTTAACACAGTAGGGTATCAATAGTTGATGCTTCCTGAGATTCCTATGTTGATTCAAAGTAAAACAATCACTTAGTATAAAAATTGCTCTTTCTCCTTTTCTGTCTTTCTATTTGTCTCTCTTTTCCCATCCTTACCTGCCTATACCCCACTGGACTATGTCTCTTAATTATGGAATCAATTGTAAATTCCTACACATTTTTGAAGGGAGGTATTTCCAGATTGAAAGCATTTCCAGATTGAAAATATTTCCAGATTGAAAATATTTCCAGATTTGGAAGTATTTCCAGATTGAAAGCACAATTATCATCTAACAAAAGACAATGAATTAAATGTTCTTCATATTACTCTCAATTCCTCATTGCTTGTTGCAGTTTAAAGTTTGTCTTACATGTTCACTAACACAAAAGCCACCCTCTCCCGTTTATTTTTTAAACTGATAATAACACTAATTCTGTGGAATTTTCTGTCTTCAAACTGGAGACAATTAAGCCTCAAAGAAGTTGTTACTTTTACAAAGCCATATATTTAGTCCACTGTTCACCAGCTTTTTATCACCAAGCTGAAACACCTAAATGGATTTTGGTAGTGCAAACAAAATTGACCAAAATTTCTAGTAGTTTTTCAAGCAAGAAAGAGGGTGATACAGATAATCTTGAGAAGAAGGAGATGTGTATGTCAGGGACAGAAAAGCAAAGCAAACAGGAATGTCTTCACAATAAGGGGGAAAGGGGAGAAAAGATGAAAAGAGGAGTTGTTCTGCCTTTCTGGGCTCCAGAATGGGAGCTCTGAAGACAGAGAAAATCTTCAAGGGAGGGGCCACAACTGAAGATGCTGCTTTGCCTGGAAGCCAGTGCCAGAGCTCTGAAAACAGTGATGAGCCCACTGAGTTGACCAGATTGGGAGCTGGCTTTGTATTTGTAGATGTTGTAGGAAGAAGAATTTTGGAGAGGCAACATTTCAGGGCTTGGGAAGAAAGTAACTGAATATAGTAGAATTATCAGAACTTGAAGAACAGGTTTTGTTGTAGAGACTAAAGAGAAAGAGGAATATATTTTTGTTGTTGTTGTTAGAAGCTCACATTCTTTATAAAAAGCACAAGAAGGAAAATTAATCTATTCCAAGAGGGTGATTAAGTCCCCCTTGTTATGGTGCATGGTCTGTCAATGACCTGTCTCTTTATTGCCGCTTTCAATGGTGTCACTCCAGTTTAGCAGGGAGCACTACACTTTATGTTTGTGTGGTCGTTTAAGTGCTTCTTCTCTAAACATAGTGCATTTTATACCCTTAGCTACCAAAGGCATTGCTGTCTGGAGCAGTTATTTTTAATAAGTCATTTAAAATGCCTATGTATCATTTTGTGACAACTTTACAAGGTTTTTCTAGGTGACCATAGTTATCCCCTGAAGATATAACTAATGATTTTACTTCCTAATCCTCAAATTTCTGTGGAATCACATTATAATGAAACCCATAAAACTCATAAGATTTGTAATGAAAGTAATCTTGGTGTTCTAGAAAAAAAAATCTTTTTCCAAATGTCAAGATAGAGTTGGTGGGACATTACAATACGGCTGTATTAAAGTTTCTCTGATATTCATGCAGGTTGCCGGTTGCATAGAATTCATAAAACTATGAATTATCATTAGGTGGGCAGAGTGAAGATAAATGGTCAGGAGTCAGTGGCTGGCTCCTTGGAGGTGAGCAGTGGGCAGAATCTCAATCATTGTGTCTCCAAAGCGGGTAGAAAGACCATGAGCCATGAATTCCTATGAGATCCCATATAGCTCTCCAATTATTAATCAGTTTTCTCAAGCAAACCTTCCATGAAACAAATAAGTAATAGAATTCAGAGTTTACTGAGCTCTATGCTAGGCACTGTGAGGGATGCAAAAGCATTTACACTTGGTAATATAAATTTAGCTGGAGATTTAAGATTCAATCATAGGAAATAGAGAACAATTGAAGAAAATATATTATGCCATGTTAAATTGAAAATGATTGGCATGAAAAGGAAAAGTAAACATGAATTCTGGATGTAGATGAGTGACAATATTTTATTATAATTGAGAAATGATTTTATTTTAATGTTCTCAGCTATTAAAAACAAAACAAAAGAGTGGGGTTATTTGTACAAAATAGTCTGAATAAGTCTCTTCAGTTCCAATATTTAATTTTTACTCTTTATGATTAAAATTTTTACTATAATAGCATGAATATGTAAGCATTTGTCTCCAATTTATCACTAGGCTGCCTGTACAGATAGTTCAGAACTCTAAGTGCAACAGCACAGCTTAGTTGTGGACTGTAAAGAATAAGCTATATAATAAAATATCCCCAGTTAATGAAAATTGAGTGTTTCATATTATTTCATTTACTTGATCCAAGTTATTTTAACTTCTTAAAAAACATCAAGAGACAATGTCTCAGTTTGCCAGGTTGGTATGTCAGATATCATGCAATGAGTTGGCTTAAACAACGGGAATGTATTAGCTCAGTGTTGAGCTAAGAAAAGTCCAAAATCAACGTGTCAGCAAAGCAATGCTTTCTACCCAAAGTCTGTAATATTCTGGTACTGACTGCCAGCGATCCTTGGAGTCCTTTGGCTTGTATCCCTACCTCATTTTACATAGCAATGTCCCCTCTTCCTCTTCTGGACTTCTTGCTCCTCCCCTGGTTTTCCCTCACTATGTCTGAATTCTTTTTTGCTTATAAAGGACTCCAGTAATCCAGATTAAAACCAAGAAGATCTCCAAATTGGAGTACATAGTTCAATCCACAATGGACAATTAAAAGATCAGTGGTTGCCTTGGGTTCAGAGGGAGGTGGGAAGGAATAGACAGGTGGAGCAGAGGGTACTTTTAGGGCAGTGAAACTATTCTGTTTTATACCATTATGGTGGATACATGACATAATGTATTTGTCAATTTCTACAGTATTCTACAACACAAATGAACCCTAATGTAAACTACAGACTTAGTTACTAATAACTAATATTGGTTACATGTATTGGTTAATAAATTGTAACCAGTGTGCCACACTCATGCAAGATTTCCTTCTTTATTCCCACACTATTACAGCATCCTATGGGTTAGGATTGCTCTGTTGAAAACAGAGAATAATGAAATAAATCTGCTCACTTACTTAAAAGTAACTGAATTGCCATTTGGTGGGCCATCCTGAAGAGTTTGGGTGAATTGCCAGGAATAATCAAAAACTTCTTGACAGAAATAGAATAGCTCTGACTAATTAAGAGTGTAATGCAAACCAGATTTTTTAAAAAAGGATATATTGTGACATAACTGAAAGCGGACAACAGCTGCTCTTGTAATGGTGTATTATTTTTAATATCTGAGGTGAAATCCTTTATACATTGTTTGGAAAGTAAGCAGGTATAACTCATATCTCTAGAATTATTTAACAGCTTCACTATCAATACAAATAGGAAAAAGCTAAAAAAAAAAAAAGGAGCTTTGTAATACCTTTCAGTTTTCAAATTCAAGAAAGGACATCATTCTTTTCTCAAGGGCACAGCATAGATACTGAAGGTAAGGCACAAATCCACAAACATCCTCCATTATTATATCATCTAAGTAATACTGAGAAGGCTGGAAAGGCATCTCCACACAACCTTCTGATCAGAGTGACTAAAATCCTGTTCTTAGAGAGTAATTTTTTTCAGTTATTGATTTATGATAAGAAATCCTAATTGGGTTCCAAATTCCTAGAGGGTTAAAACCCACATTTTATCAGCTCTGAACATTTTAGTTGTGCAGTGTGTTAAAGGAACGCCATTCATCATCTGTACTATTTGTTCTGTTACTGAGCTCACCACAAGGTCCTGATCAGAGAGTCATAGGACAAAGTCTTCTTTGTGATCTCAATGATAGAGATTGTGTGAGAAAAGGGAAGAGAGAGATTTTGATTAAAGCACCACATGGGGTCCTACCTGCATTGGGCTACCATAATGACAGGCCATGTGTCTTCTTGCCCCTACATTTATCCATTCCATTAGGAAGCATGTTAAGAGCTGAGCCATTACTGGGGAAGTCACAGATGTACTCTCAGCAATTACTGCCAAGTCCTCGCTAATACTGGCCTCCTCTTCTGTTGTGTGACAATGTTTCGGTCTGCTTCCATTCTGCCACCTGGGGGAGATGTTAAGTCTAATGAAAAGGCCTGACCAGATCTTAAACCTGGAAACTGGGAGCAAGCAGCCCCAGATGCTAATCAAGGCAGAATTTCTCAGTGGCAGGTCCCCCACCCATGAAGGTGAGTAAATAACACACCAGCGTGAAGTGGGGTATACGGAATTGCCATCTACTGGCCCTGGCATCGGTAGTATTGGCCATCCTGGGAGACCGGTCATGATGATAGCTTTTCCTCTGCTCTTTTGGACTTTCATGCTTTCTAAGTAATAAAGCCATCATTTGTTGAAAGTTCTGTTGTGCCTGAGCCAACTTGCTCCACAGCCATCACACTAGACATTTCTTGGCTTTAAATGTCTGAGTTTTAATATGGGAACCTTAGTTACTATCTCTTGGGGATACCACTAGAGTGACTCAGAAAAATGGCATGTTTACATATTGTTAGTAAAACTCTTTCTATGTATTTTACAATGTATGTTTCCACTCCTCATCCTACAATAATTTTATTTCAATATCCTTCTGATTACAATGATTATAGATAAACAAGAGAGGAGAGAATATTGATTTACATAAAATTAATTATCATGCATATAAATGGCACTTTAGATATCTTGCCAACAATTCAATGAAAATATTCTATTTGTGTCACTGTATAGTGATACATTTCCTTTTGTAATCTTATAGGCAAAGGGAAATTGGAAACTACTGATATGTTCTGCTCGATTGCAAACATATTCTTCCTTTGCTGGTCTCAAATGATTTGACTTTACTGGTAACCTGTCAACTCATTAAATAAGTTGGTTTGTTGGTTATAATATCATAGCCTTTAGCATCTGCCTCTCTGAAGAGTGAAGTGTAGATATGTGGCCTGGAGAAGCTTGAGACTTGAGATCTCATAGTGAGACCATGTCACCAAACGTGAGACCTTCTGTTTGCTGTGGTTTTGAGAAATCATCTGAACTGCTAAAGGCATAAAGAGATTAATGATTCTAATGTTATTTTGTTCCTTGTTCAAATAATAAAGTTCTTTGTAGACCACCATTTTTATATTATTCTTAAATCATTTTGTATATACATGGATTTTCAGTATAAATATTTACCTACTTAGTCTGGGTAATATTACATCATTAATACATACAAAGCAGAGATGACCCCATCATGCCCTGTCTTAATTTTCTACTATTTCAATTCAGTGGACTGATTTAATGTGTGCAGGAATCTCTTGTCTTTTATACATTTTAGGTGTAGCATAATTTTTGAATGCGAATCCCAAATAAATCATAAATTTGCCTTGTGAAATTAGAAAATTCCTTTCAGCAGAAGAAAAAAGGAGCACAAAAAATCATCATTTGCTTCTATTCCAGAATGATATTGAATCATACTAGAACCGTACTATGGGGAGGCTGAGCCAACTTGGACATGTTGAAAAGAAAAACATCTTGTTTAGAATCCTTGGATTTGTTGTTGGGTGAAGTCTGGTGGGAGTCAGTAGATGTAATTGAGAAAAGAGCTGTGTTTCCCCCCCTGAGTGCTTTTGCCAAGGAAAAAGAATTAGACCAGTATCTTCAGAAATGGAGTTACCTGTTGGTCAGAGGCCAAACAGAAGAGTGTTACTGTGAAGAGAGAATTTATTCATAATCTCCAGGAGTGTTAAAAAGGCAGGCAGACATGAATTCATGCTTTGACTGCTGCTTAACATGAACAACACAATTTTCCTGTTCTTCCTTTTTATGTTTTATTTTTCTGCTTGCACTAGCAACTCTCGTTTGGGCCTCCAGACATTTTCTTTAACCCAAGCCATCACCGATTCTCTTTCTGAAATAGTTCTTCTTTATTCTGTCATCATTCCTATACTAGCTTTTGATGTGTTGCATTATTGTTGTTATCATTCTTCAAATTAAAATTAAAATGTGCTAACTAGACAGGGTTTACAAGAATTTGTGGGTCATAACAGGAGTATCACTCAGTGTAGGAATATAATGAGTACTATGGACTATCTGTCTCCAAGACAGACAATGAAGCATGGATTGGAAAAAGCATGATTGGCAACCTTGATGTTGAACTCAAAAAGATAGTGTTCATTAAAACATGCCTAACTTCTCTTAATCTTGCTCATTTTAAATCTATCAAACATGCATAATTAAAATATTTTCTATAATTTCATTATTAATATACAAAAGCACTGGAGAGAGTGAATTTTCTATATTCACCCTACTGTCTTCATCGCCTCATCTAATTTCAGAAATGTCTCACCTGGAGTGAAGTGAACTCAAATCCAGTCCACCATATCACATTCCAAGGAATCCTGTTTCAACATAGGTTGATTTTGATTATTCTTCATAGGTGGTGAGTCACTGCCACAATAATACTTGATCAGCATATGTTCTGAAACTGCAGGGTGGGGGTGGGAATAAATTGATGTAATCATGAAGTATTGGACAAAAAACAGTATATAATTAAGGAGATAGTGTAAAGTGCTATCAGAGAAAAAGAAATGATCTTAAGTTAATCTATCCCTACAGAAAAATATTACTGACAAATTTATTAAACTGTAAACTCAGAAAAGTAGAAAAAAGAATAACAAAATAAACCTAGGAAAAAGAGAAGAAAGGAAATAAATAAAAAAAGCAGAAATGAATGAGCTAGGGAAGAGGGAAATTGTATGAATAATAGAAGCATTTAAAAGTTTTGTAAATTAAATCATAAAGTATATAAACAATAGCTAATTTAATAACAAAAAAGAGTAAAGGCAAAGGTCATTATCAGATATGCCATATGCCAGAGGGGAATCAACCATGGATAAAGGAAATAATCTATATTGAATATAGAGAATATTTTAAGCACATCTATATAAAATTTTAATATCCACAATGAAATTGATTTTTTTAAAAATTTTTACTTCAACTTCAAAAAAATTAAGTAACAAAAGGTAACTCAAAAGATCATAGAAGTATGACCTTAAAAAATCCTGTCCAGGCACATTTATCCAATCCAATCCCCAAAACAAATTAATATCCATAATGAAATAGATGATTTTGTAATAAAATATAAATGATCAAAATTAATCAAAGAAGAAATTGAACTACAGCAAAACTATTGCCATATTAAATGTACAGATTATTTAAATTAAGAAAAAAAAAGGGAAGGAAGGAAGGAATGAGGGAATGAAGGAATGAAGGAAAGAAGGAGAAAAGGAATTACTCTTTCTCCAAAACAAAACAAAACAAAACAAAAGCAAAGCAGATGCTGAAAGTGCATTCATTCCTGAATACTAACAGAAAATTTAAACATGAAAAAAGGAAGAAACAAAGAAAAGACTAGAATTTCTACCAAAAAATTAACAAATTCTATTGTAGTGGTCAGGGTTCTTTAGGGAAACCGAACCTACAGGAAATATTATGAGATTTTTATAAAAATTGTCTCACGCAACTGTGGGGATGCACAAGTCCAAATTCCATAGCAAAGTCTGCAAGCTAGGATCTCTGATGAAGGTTTTTGATAAATTTCCCAGGAGAAGCTGGCTGGCTGAAGTAGAGATGGAAATTCTCTCTGACTGCTTAAAATTAAATTACCACTTCTCCTTTTAAAGCCTTTAACTGATTTGATAAGTCTCTCATTATTGAAGGCAATCTGCTCCATTGATTGTAGATATAATCAGTCATAGATACAATATATTTACCATGATTTAAGTCCATGAAATGTCTGTACAGTAACAATCAGGCCAGTCTTGCTTGACCAAACAAATGGACACCATCACCTAACCAAGCTGACACATGATCTTAACCATCACAGCTACCCAATTACATGGCAATATAATATAAATATTGATTCAGAAATACAAAATGTGAAAATATTCAAAAGGTAAAATTTAAAATTCTACTGAGAAATATAGAAGATGTTGAAAAACTAAATAAAATCATATCTTGTCCTTGGATTAGAAACTTAATGTTTAAG
>JAQZBX010087123.1:0-12908 GCA_029593785.1 Cabassous unicinctus
AAAAGAGCCGAGGTAGCTATAGTAATATCGGACAAAACAGAAAAACAGACTTTAAATGCAAAAGTCATAAGAGATACAGAAGGCCATTATATATTAATAAAAGGGACATCCAACAAGAAGAAATAACAGTCATAAATATCTATGCACCTATCCAGGGTACACCAAAATACATGAGGTAAACTCTGACAAAACTGAAGGGAGAAATAGACATCTTTACAATAATCATTGGAGACTTCAACACACCACTCACATCATTAGATCGAACAACTAGACAGAAGTTCAAACAGGAAACAGAGAACTTGAACAATATGATAAGCAAGCTAGACCTAACAGACATATAGGGAATGTTGATTCCAAATCAGTGGAATATACATTCTTCTCAAGTGCTCATGGAAATTTCTCCAGGATAGACCACATGTCACAAGGCAGGTCTCAATGAATATAAAAAGATTGAAATTATACAAAGCACCTTCTCAGTTCATAATGGAATGAAACTGGGAATCAATGATAGACGGGAAAGGGGAAAATTAGCAAATGTGTGGAGGCTAAACAACACACTCCTAAAAAATCAGTGGGTCAAAGAAGAAATTGTAAATGAAATAAGTAAATACAGTGAGAGGAATGAAAATGAGAATACAACTTATCAAAACTTATGGGGTATAGTGAAGGCAGTGCTGAGAGGGAAATTTATAGCCCTAAATGCCTGTATTAAAAAAGAAGAAAGAGGTAAAATCAAAGATCTAACTGAACAACTGGAAAAACTAGAAAAAGAACAGCAAACCATTCCCAAAGGAAACAGAAGGAAAGAAATAATAAAGATTAGAGCAGAAATAAATGAAATTGAGAACATAGAACAATAGAGAAAATCAACAAAACCAAAAGCTGGTTCTTTGATAAGATCAATAAAATTGACAAACCCTTAGCTAGACTAATAGCGAAAAAAAAGAGAGAAGATAAGAAATACAATAAAAAATGAGAGAAGTTAACAACTGACCCCACAGAAATAAAAAGGGTCATAAGAGGATTTTTTTTTTTAAAGATTTATTTATTTATTTATTTATCCCCCCCTTGCTGCTTGTGTTTTGCTGTGTCCATTTGCTGTGCGCTTTCTCTGTGTCTGCTTATCTCCCCCTTGCTGTGAGGTCTTGCTGCATCAGCCCACCGTGCCGCGCGGGCCGGCCTGCCCTCACAAGGAGGCCCCGGGAAGCGAACCCGGGGCCTCCCACATGGTAAACGGGAGCTCTATTGATTGAGCCACACCCGCTTCCAAGAGGATGTTATAAGAAACTGTATGCCCACAAACTAGACAACCTAGATGAAATGGACAAATCCATAGAAATGCACAAACAGCCTACACTGACACTATAAGAAATACAAGAACTTAACAAACCAATCACATTTAAAGAGGTTGAATCAGTCATCAAAAATCTCCCAACAAAGAAAAGTCCAGGACCAGATGGCTTCACAGGTGAATTCTACCAAGCATTTTGAGAAATTAACACCAATCTTGTTTAAACTCTTCCAAAAAAATTGAAGAGGAGGGAAAATTACCCAACGTATTTTATAATTTACCCAACATCACCCTAACACCAAAGCCTGAGAAAGATACTACAAGAAAAGAAAATTACAGACCAACCTCTCTAATGAACACAGACGCAAAAATTCTCAACAAAATACTTGCAATAGAATCCAACAGCATATCAAAAGAATTATACACCATGACCAAGTGGGATTTATTCCTGGTATGCAAGGGTAGTTCAACATAAGAAAATCTGTTAATGTAAAACACCACATTAACAAATCAAAGGGAAAAAATTCACATGATCATCTTGATGCAGAAAATGCATTTGACAAAATCCAGCATCCTTTCTTGATAAACTTTCCTTCTATACCTATCAAACGATAGGTACAGAAGTAAAATTCCTCAACATAATAAAAGGTATATGTGAAAATCTAGCAGCCACCATTGTACTCAGTTGGGAGAGGTTGCAAGCTTTCCTCTAAGGTCAGGGACAAGACAAGGATGCCTACTGTCACCACTATTATTCAACATTGTGCTAGAAGTTCTAGCTAGAGCAAGAAAAAAAAAAAGGCATCCAAATTGGAAAAGAGGAGGTAAAACTCTCACTATTCGTGGATGATATGATCCTATATTTAGATAATTTTGAAATGTTTACAACAAAGCTACTTGAGCTAATAAATGAGTTCAGGCAAGTGGCAAGATACAAGAGCAACATGCAAAAATCAGTAATGTTTCTCTATGTAGCATTGAACAATCTGAGGAGGAAATAAAGGAAAAATTCCATTTACAATGGCAACAAAAAGACTCAAATACCTAAGAATCTATTTAACCAAAGAAGTATAGGGCCTATATGCAGAAAATTACAAAAACAATGCTAAAGGAAATCAAAGAAGACCTAAGAAAATGGAAAGACATTCTGTGTTCACGGATTAGAAGACTAAATATCATGAAGATGCCAATCCTACCCAAAGTGATTCATAGATTCAATGCAATACCAATAAAAATTCTACCAGCTTACTTTACAGAAATAGAAAAGGCAATTACCAAATTTATTTGGAAGGGAAGGTGCCAAATAGCCAAAAGCATTCTAAAAAAAAAAAAAAAAGCGATGTCAAAGGACTTTCACTGCCTGACCTTGAAACATACTACAAATCTACAGTAGTCAAAACAATATGGTATTGGCATAAAGATAGACACATTTATCAGTGGAATAGAATTGAGAATTCAGAAATAAACCCCACCTGTATGGCCAACTGGTTTTTGACAAACCTACCAAGTCCATGTTAACAGGACAAAACAGCCTCTTCAACAAATAATGTTGTGAGAACTGGATATCCATAACCAAAAGAATGAAATGGACCCCCTATACAAGAATAAAAGGGTGAAAAGGGGGGGGGGGAAGGGTGAAAAGGCAGCAGATGCAAAGGGAGAAAATATTTGGAAATCATATATCCAATAAAGATTTAACATCCATGATATATAAAGAGATGCTACAACTCAACAATAAAAAGACAAATGGCCCAATTAAAAAATGGGCAAAGACTTGAATAGACATTTGTCCAAAGAAGAAATACAAATGGTGAAAAAAACATGAAAAAATGTTCAACTTCACTAGCAATTAGGGAAATTTAAATCAAAACTACAATGAGTTATTTCACACCTATCAGAATGGCCACTATTAAAAAGATAGAAAACTACAAGTGTTGGAGAGGATGTGGAGAGACAGGTATGCTTATTCAGTGCTGGTGGGAATGTAGAATGGTACGGCCACTGTGGAGGACTATCTGACAGTTCCTAAAGAAGTTGAATATAGATTTGCCATGTGACTCGGCAATACCGCTACTGGGTATATGTAGCAGTTTGATATTATTGATGATTTCCAAAAAGAAATATTGGATTATGTTTGTAGCTGGTCTTTTCCTCTGGGCATGATTAAATTATGATTAGGGCTTTGAATTGGGCCACATCAGTAGGACATGGCAGAAGAGTTAGTTGGAGTTTTGAGCTTGAGCCTGGGAAGTGAACACACAGGAAAAGAACACAGAGGAATAGACACAACTCCTTAGACACAGCAGAAGCCCTGGGGAGAGAGAGAGCCGTTAGCCTGATAGTCTACAGCTGGCCTTGTGGAAAGAGCACAGCAGCTAAGCCCAGAGAGAAATGGAGCCCCGGGAAGAGAGGAACCCAAGAAGCCTGAACTCTTGGCAGATGTTGGCAGCCATCTTGCCTCAACAGATGGCAATAGACTTTGGTGAGGGAAGTAACTTATGCTTTATGGCCTAGTAACTGTAAGTTTCTACCCCAAATAAATACCCTTTATAAAAGTCAACAGATTTCTGATATTTTGCATCAGCACCCCTTTGGCTGACTAATACAATATATACCCAGAAGAACTGAGAGCAGAGACATGAACAGACATCTGATGTCAAAGTGGTGTTATTCATGATTGCCAAACGATGGAAAAACAACCTAGGCATCCATCAACTGATGAATGAATAAACAAACTGTGATGTATACACAACAATGGAATATTATGCAGTTATAAGAAGAAATGAAGTTGTGAAGCATATGACAACATGGATGAACCTGGAGGACATTATGTTAGTGAAGCAAGCCAGACACAAAAGGACAAATACTGTATAATTGTACTGTTATGAAGTAAATATAATGTGTAAACTCATGGAGTTAATAACTAGAATATGGGTCACCAGAAAATAGTATGAGGTTAGAGAATATAAAGCTGAGGGTTAACTTGTGCAGAATTGGTAAAGAGGTTGTTTGTTAATCTTTGGAAATGAATAAAAAAGGTAAAAGCACAACACAGTGTTTGTAACTAGCAGTGCTACTATATGGGTATGATAGTGGTTGAAAGGCAAAGTCTAAGGTCATTTATATTACTAGGAGGAAAGCTAAAAAAATGTAACATGGAACTGTAAAGCATAGTAAAACCTCTTGTGAATTATGAATATGGTTAATATTGCATATATGACTATTTTTCTTTGAAGCTGAACAAATGTATGTTAATACAACAAAATGTTAATATCAGGCAAAAAAAAGAAAAAAAAGAAAAAGAAAAAACATTATTCTAAGTGAAAGAAAACAGACACCAAGTACTATGTATAGTATGATTCCATTTATATAAAATGTAAATATAAATTAATTTATAAAGATGGAATTTGATTAGTGGTTATGTAGGGCTGTGGAACAATAGAGGGATTGAGAGGTGACTGCTAAGGTATGTGGAGCTTTTCTTTTTGGAGTGATAAAATTGTTCTAAAGTTTTTTGTGGTGATAAATGCACAACACTTTGATAATTCTAAAAGCCATTTATTGTACACTTTAGACAGATTGTATGGTATGTGAATATATCTCAATATAACTGCTTTAAAAAAAAAAAGAAACAAAATTAATTCCTGGACCCACCTTTAGCAATTCTGAGTTAGAAAGTCTGGGGCATAGCCTGGGAATCAGCATATTTAAGAAGCATGAGACGGCGGAGAGGTTGATTCTCATGCAGATGGTCCAATAAGATCACATCATGAAAAACACTGCTCCAAAAAAATCAATGTTAATCTCTGACTGAGTATTCAAAGCCCTCTACCCTCAGCCCATCCATTTCAACCTTGCTTTCACTTCTTCCCAACTCCTTGCTGCGCTCCCAATAAGGCAACCTCAATCCAAATTCCACCTCTTTACTCACATTGTTCTCTCTCCCTGGAATTCTCCACTTCTTAACCACCCCAGCACATTCCATACAGTATAAACACAACGCATCCTTCAAGGCCCGTGCAAAGTCTACTTCTCCCATGAAAATGGCCCGACTCCTCTTTCCCATGCTCATATCTTTTTCTTCACATGTCTAAGGTGGTGGCCATTATAATACATGCTTTATCAATTATATACTGTCTTATGAGACTTGAGTGAAGTCTGCCTTGTTTGTGTAAGTTCTTAAGTGGAAAGAACATATCATGTTTATTTATCTCCAGAGCACCTAGCATCATAGAAACAAAATAGCTACTTAGTAAACTATATTGAATTAGGTTAAAGAAATCAGTGATTAAATCTAAGTTGTATTTGTTTATCTTCTCATCTGACAGTCAAAGAAGGTGAAGTAGAATGTCTCATAAGGCTTTTTAACCGCTTGGTAGGAAAAACTCATGAAAGGCTTGATAAGATTGGGCTAGACCGTAATGCATTTCGAGGGATCCTGCACAGCATATTTGGAATGACTGATGATATGCTGATGAATAGAGGTAAGAAGTCATAAGAGAATGAAATGGGTTAAGCTGAGATATGGCAAATATGTTATATATAGTAAATATTATATAAATTTTTGTCAAAGACTTTAGCTTTTTCAATGCCAAACTAGAAAGGCATAATTCTGATAGTAATAAAAAGCAATAGTTGGTTTGATTGGAAGAATGGTTTTTAATACAAGCTCACTCATAATTTCATGTCTCATAGATATACAGCTTTGAGAGATAACCAGTAATGAACTAAATAGGCTAGCAGTGTTGTTTTATATATTCTTTTTCTTTTTTTCTTTATTAGAAGAGTTGTTGGTTTACAGAATAATCATGCATAAAATACAGGATTCCCATATACCATACTATTATTAACACATTGCATTAGTGTGGAACATTTGTTACAAAGCAGTATTGTTGTTTTTTTTTTAATAAGCATATGCTTTGAATCATTATATCTTTGGATATCATGGACATGTAAATTATTAAATGCCTTCTTTTACCTTATAAAAATTAAGAATGTATCAGTCAGTACAAAAACATTAATGATTCATTATATTGGAAAAATTCAAAGAAAAGTTCTTTTTTATTTATTTAACCAGGAGGCCCCAGGGATTGAACCCAGGTCCCTCCATATGGGAGACAGATGCCCTACCATTTGAGCCACATCTGTCCCCCTAGAAAAGACCTTATATGTAAAAGAGAAAAATAATGATTCCATTGGTTTCAGTAACGGATTTTTAAAATTTATTTGTTTTTATTGTGGTAACATATATATACCATAAACACTCCCATTTTTAACCATTTGTACAATTCAGTGGCATTAATTACATTTACAGTGCTGTGCTACCATTATCACCACTTGCTACCAAAACCTTTTCATCACCCACTGCAGAAACTCTCTATCCATTAAGAAATAACTCTGCATTCCCCTTCCCCCAGTCCCTGGTTACCTGTCATCTACTTTCTGTCTCTATGAATTTGCTTATCCATCATGTAAATAGAATCATACAGTATTTGTCCTCTTGTGTCCAACATGGTGTCCTCAAGATTCTTCCATGTTGTAGAATGTATCAGAATTTCATTCCTTTTTATGGCCAAATAATATTTTACTGTGTGTATGTACATTTTGTTTATCCATTCGTTGATGGACACCTGAGTTTTTTCCACCTTTTTGCTTCTGTGAATAATGCTGCTATGCACATTGATATATAAATATCTATTCGAGTCCCTGCTTTCAGTTCTTTGAGGTATATACCTAGAAGTAGGATTGCCAGGTTTTATGGTAGCTCTATGTTTAATTCTTTAAGGAACTTCTAAACTGTTTTCCACAGTGGTTGCACCATATTATAGTCCCAGCAACAATGTACTAGGGTTCATATTTCTCTGCATCATCAACAGCACTTGTTATTTTCTGATTTTTTAGTAATAGCCATTCTAGAGGGTATGAGGTGGTATTTCACTGTGGTTTTGACTTGCATTTCCCTAATGGCTAATAATGTTGAGCATCTTTTCATGTGCTTATTGTCCATCTGTATATCTTCTTTGGAGGAATATCTATTCAAGCTCTTTGTCCGTATTATAATTGGATTGTCTTTTTGTTGTTGATTTGTAGGAGTTCTTTATATAATCTGAATATCTAAATTCTTATTAGATACATGGTTAGCAATTATTTTCTCCCATTCTGTAGGTTGCCTTTTTACTTTCTTGATGCACAAAAGTTTTAAATTTTGGTGAAATCCCATTTATTTTTATTTTCTTTTGTTGCTTATGCTTTGGATGTCATCTCTAAGAATCCATTGCCCAATACAAGGTCCTGGAGATTTTCTCCTACATTTTCTTTCAAGAGTTTTATGTTTTTAGATTTTATAGTTAGGTTATTGATTCATTTTGAGTTAATTTTTGTATATGTTGTAAGGTAGGGATCCAACTTCATTGTTTTCCATGTGAATACCCAATTTTTCCAGTACCATTTGTTGAAGAGGCTATTCTTTCCTCATTAATTAGACTTAACACCCTCATCAAATATCAGTTGGTCATAAATGTACAGTTTATTTCTGACCTCTAGATTCTATTCCATTGGTCTATATATCCTGTCCTTGTGCCAGTATCACACTGTTTGATTACTGTAGCTTTGTAATATGTTTTGATATTGGGAAGTATGAGCCCTCCAAGTTTGTTTTTCTTTTTGAAGATTGTTTTGGCTATTTAGGGCCCCTTGCCATTCCATATGAATTTGAGGACTAGCTTTTCCATTTCCACACACACACACACACAAAAAGGCTGCTGGGATTTTGTTTAGGATAGTGTTGAATCTGTAGATCACTTTGGGTAGTATTGTCATCTTAATATTAAGTCTGCCAATCAAGGAATACGGGAAGTCTTTCCATTTATTTAAGTCTTCTTTAATTTCTTTCAGTGATGTTTTGAAGTTTGCAGTGTACAAGTCTTTCACAGCATTGGTTCGATTTATTTCTAGATATTTTATTCTTTTAGATGCTGTTGTAAATGGAATTGTTTTCTTGCTGGATTTTTAAAGTATACAATTTGTTAAGTTTTTACATACGTATATACCCATGAAACTATGCACCACAATAAAAATAATTAACATGTCCATCACTCCCCAAAGACTAAATAATATTTCAACTTATTTTCTATAGAAAAATACTAAGATTTCATTGGTACTTTAAAAAATAATGTGTTATTTTAGTAACTTAACTTTAACTAGGTGTTATGCAAACTTTTTAGATTTTTTTGCCATTTTATTTACAATAAAAATTGATATTATCACATTGATTAGTTCCATGGTTGATCTTCTTGGCTCACAGTAACTGTACAAAACACCATAAATGAAGCTCTTCATTGCTCATGAAAGAGAACGACTCTTTTCTTTCTATTAAAAGCTGGAGAAAAAAAAAACATTTCTTCTAGTAATTGTGGTTCTTGCAAGAAAGACTGTGCCAAAATCTTTGTATCCTCTCATTTTGGGAGAAAAGTTTTTCTATCTACACATACGTACTGTTGAATTATAAAATAGCTCTAAATTACAACACACATACAAGTTCTTTTTTTTTTTTCCAGTGTTTTTTGCATTTGACAAGGACAATGATAATTGCATAAATGTAAAAGAGTGGGTTAAAGGGTTATCAGTGTTTCTTCGAGGGACTTTTGAAGAAAAGCTGAAGTGTAAGATTTCTATATGTGATTACTACCTTAGTATATGTATTGTCAATTTTGTGTTTAATGGAAGCTTAAATATTTTAAAAGTATAAAATTGGTGTTCTATAAAACAACCGTGCAACAATAGTTCATGATGGCTTAAAAGCAGATGAAATGGGTGGTCCAACTTCAAGGTCATCAGAGATTCCCCAGCCCAGGCTCACCAAACACTTCTTCATTCTGTCATTCTGTAGTGCACGAATGCCATCAAGATGGTCCTTTGCCTTAAGGCCCAGTTTAAGCACAGCGACTTAGAGTCAGGGTATGTGCCAATAGCTGAGGTTTCTAAGGCTGCTTCTGGGAACAGCAATAAATAGGGGGATGGATGTGGCTCAAACGGTTGGGTGTCCCTCTCCCATATGGAGGGACCTGGGTTCAATCCCTAGGTCCTCCTGGTAAAAAAAATAAAAAGTATAGCAGTAAATGAACCTTGGTATCTCAGAGGCTAGAGAATGAGAAAGAGCAGTGCTATGTCACTTACGGGACCCTCCTTGTCTTTTCATCAAAGAAAATGTGAGGGGTTGACACAAGAGGAGGTAAAGCACACTAACCACTGGAAATAAATACTCTAGTGTTAAAGTTGGCTTTGATGAATGAAGAGAGGGAAGGGAAAAGAGGAAGCAATAAGGTTGAGGATAATGGAAGCCCAAAAGGGAAGATGATTATTAATGGAACTTCCTAACGTAAAAGATTAGGAATTCCAAAAATAAAAATCTCCCAATTCACGATTTTGCCTACAAATAGTTCTTATTTCACCTTACCTGTACAATTGGTGTAATGCATATTTCCTATGTTTTGTTTTGTTTTTTAAATTTATTTCTTTATTTATCCCCACCTTGCTGCTTGTTGTTTGCTGTGTCCATTTGCTGTGTGTTTTTTCTGTGTCTGCTTATCTCCCCCTTGCTGCGAGGTCTTGCTGCGAGGTCTTGCTGCGAGGTCTTGCTGCATCAGCCCACCGCGCCACGTGAGCTGGCCTATCCCTCACAAGGAGGCCCCGGGAAGCGAACCCGGGGCCTCCCATATGGTAAACGGGAGCTCTATCGATTGAGCCACACCGGCTTCCCTTTCCTATGTTTTAAATCTCTGGTGTCACATACTGGTTGAGAAACCCTTAAAAGAGAATAGGAGCAATTTTAAATAATTTTCAAGGGAACAAAATGCTTAAGGTGTCAAATTGCTTAAGAAAAAACTGCAGAGTTCTATATAAATATAACGCACATTTTTATCCCTTGTTCTTTCACTTGAACGTGAATTTGGGACATTTAAAATAAAGATCCCTGAATTAAATGCACATTTTAAAATGATGGCAACATTTTTAAAAATCACCAATTTTCTGTGACATTTACAAATTTTTTCTTTGTTTTGTGCCATTTTTTTTTTTAACTTCTTTCCTTTGGTATATTTTTCATGGGATAACATTCAAATGTAGTTTACATTAAAGTTTGTTGCAGTGTTTTATATAAAAGTCTCCCTGAGAAATTAAAAGCTAAGTTTCACGGATATAAATTAGTTGTGGCAACAATGTTTTGTGAAGCTGAATGCAACTATACTTGGTTGTACAGCATTACACTATCACAGAGATTTCTTTCTCTAACCCTACTTCCCCAAAATGGTTCATATGCATTCAAATATGTTAATTTGGGGAAAATACTACTTCTAGTAGGATTGTGTTGCAAACTCGTACATATGCTATAGATTGGAGAAAACTCAGCAGAAAGAGCTAATCTGATACCCTGGAGTTTTAATCCTAGTCCTATTGCTTTTGCTAAATCATTATCTGGACTAAAAACTTCATGAGAGCTCCTTCATTGCTGTATTCCCAGGACCTGAGTAAGGACATTTGTTGGACAAACGAGGGAACTGTGGTGGTACTTACACAGTGAAATGGAAGACACTCTCCAGGGAGACATTATTTAACAATTTTGTATAATGCAAATGAGTAGGCCCCAAGGAAATGATGGACTTACTTTCCCAGTATACTGAAAAATGTTCTTTGTCAGTGACATAGTGAAATGTGTATTTCTTTTTTGTACTCTATGTAAGAAGAAAATAATCAAATTGATCCATATATGTGTATGCATGTGCGTGCATAGATGTATTGGATGATCAATTGTTTAAAAAATATTTACCTTTCATTGCAGCTTCATAAAATTTTAAACCCTAAATTTCAAAATCCAGAAGTCATAAGCCTTTCTTCCCATACTCCATTAAATCTTGTAGGAAGAAATGTAACTTAATTCTAAAATTTTGCTACCATATAGCAGATTAAGCCAGTAATTGCATGCTGTATGAATTGCTTTTAAACTTTATTATATATTGAGATAACTAAGGAGAAGACTAATAACATTTTAACTATTATAAAAGTCATAAATTTTTTTATGCCTCAAAAAGTCTGTTTTGAAGTTTATTATTTGAATGGTGATGGTTACATTTCTCGAGAAGAAATATTTAACATGTTGAAGAATAGTTTACATCAACAGTCATCTGAGGAAGAGACTGATGAAGGAATAAAAGAGTTGGTTGATATAACACTGAAGAAAATGGTAAGAATGAAAAGCTGCAATTCATTACACTTATCATGTTGGGTAAAGCCAAAAATGAGGAAATGATTTTCCTCTATAATGAATGTAACCTCCATGAGGGCAGGAGTTTTGGTTTGTTTTGTTCTTTGCTCTAGCCAGTGCCTAGAAGAGTGCCTGACTCTTAGTGGGTGCTCAATAGGTATCTTTTGAATGGCTGGTTGATTGAATGAGTCACGATATGAAGTGAAATTTAATTTTTTTAAAAATATTTTGCTATCATTAAATTGGGGGGAGGCCAGATTTAATCCATGTAAAAGTGGATGCTACTCTAGTCTGTCTTCATCACCTCATCCCTCCAATTCATCTAAACACTCATTGTAACAAAATAAGGTAATAATAAAAATAGCGACCATGACAGAGTGCTCATTATATACAGGCCATTCTAAGGAGCTTTAACATATGAATTCATTTTATCCTTGAAACAATCCTATGAAGTAGAAACTATTATCCACCATTTGCAGATGAGAAAACTGAAGTACAGATAGGTTAAATAATTTACTCAAGGTCACACTAGGAAATGGGGTGCAGAATTGGTCTTTCAATGAAACCTATAGTACCTCTTTATTATGGGCATGTGACTTATACATTTTTCTTACTATAACACGTAATTGCATACCAGTGAGGTTCTGTGGGTCTAGAGCATCCCAGGCCTGGCTCACTTACATTATTCTGGAGTTCAGGAAAGAAACAAAGAGGGCACAGTTGGGGGGAGTTGGGAGGGACGGAGGGAGGACTACTTCCTCAGTGTCTCAGATTCAGCTAACACAGACTCCAGAGTTAGAACTTCTGTTACAAGTATTCTCACAAGGAAGGCAGTCTCACTTGAGAGACAGTATGTTCCCCAGTACCTACCCCCCTCCCCCTTTTCTTGTTTGAAAGGAAATGTTAAGGAGTGAACGTTTTCCTGACAATTATTCACACCTTTCTCTAGATTCAACTCTTAGCAACCCATATTTAGTTATGTCCAGAAGTTAAAAAAAGAGGGCCCATCAAATCAAATCCAAGCTCAATTAAGCAGTTAAAAGCATTCATAATTTACCCCCCACCCTGCACCAGATAACTTAATTTCCCATAGTCCACTCCAAGCAGTCCACTCTAAGTCTTCTTACTGACTTAGACATCTGCTTATTCTTATAACTCAGTGTAACCGTTGGGGAATTTGATGTAATTATGAATTCCAAAAATATAATTGCATCATGCCTGTAATCTAATCTGTTAATCTGGGCATGATTGAATTATGATTAGGGCGTTGACTGGGCCATGTCAGTCAGTAGGGCATTGAACCCCACCCCCTGGTGGGTGGGGAATTGAATATAGAAGGCAAGGCAAAGAACAGAGTTG
>JAQZBX010087124.1:0-12952 GCA_029593785.1 Cabassous unicinctus
TTAGAATTGCTCCTGTTTAACTGCTCAAACCAGGGCTAAGGACCCAGTAATGTGGTGCAAACCAGTTTCCAAGGGCCTTTGAGAGGGGTGAGTAAAGTCACCTGATTGCCTCTTTTATTATTATTTTCCCCTTCTTTTGTGCACTTTTCTGGTCTGCCAGCAGATGGCGCTCTTTGTCAGGCTGCGCAGCTTAGACTCCACGTGCTGGGGGGAAATGCATTCACTGTGACCCCACCTGGGCAGGTGGTGCAGAAGCCATGTCCTCAGGGCGGGCCAAGCCTGACAGACAAAGTTTCTCCTGCCTTGGCCAGATGCACCCTCCCTCCCTCTCCTCTTCAGCAACCGGTGCAGCAGTCAGGAGGGTGCCTGAGAAGGCAGATTACCTTTAGCTCCCTGCCAGCTGTCAGGGCAGTGTCACAGCTCAACCCGGCCTGGAAGTGGGTGACCCTCCAATGCAGCAGACCAAGTCCGCTGGCCAAAATCTGAATTTGCTGAAGGCCATGTCCCTCCCTCTCCCCTTCTTGGGGAGGAGGACCCCTGAAAACCCCTCCATCTGCAGCCACCGCAGTCCACAGCTGCCGTGGTCCACACCACTGCAGTCCACAGACTGCTGTTTGCTCCGAGGATAGGGGATGGCCGCCTGCTGCTGCTTCTGCAGCTCTGCTCACGGGGTTTTTCAGGCAGCTGAGACTCCTTTCCTTTGCCCCTGTCTCTTCGGGTGGTGTGTAGCCTTCCCCTGGTGTCATGAGCCCCAGAGCAGCCCTCCAGACAGCCTCCACCTGACCTCCAGCTGTTTTTCTGGGAGAGAAGTGATCCCTCTGCCTGGAGTTCAATTGTTGGGGAGTAGCTACTGCAAAAGCAGTCTTCTTTTTAGGACATTTAACCTCCTTTGACCCCTTCTCACCCCACTGCTGTTAGACAAGGAGCCCCCAGCATGACTGCAGGGTCACCCCAGCCCCATGTCCGTGCTGAGAGGAGGAGGAAAGCCAGCAGATGATGTCCCTGGAAAGGTGGGTGTATTAGTCAACCAAAAGGGGTGCTGATGTAAAGTACCAGAAATCTGTTGGCTTTTAATAAAGGGTATTTATTTGGAGTGGAAGCTTACAGTTAAAAGGCCATAAAGCATAAGTTACTTCCCTCACCAAAGTCTGTTGACACTTGTAGAGCAAGATGGCAGGCAATGTCTGCGAGGATTCAGCCTTCCTCCTTCCTCTTAAGGCTCCATGGTCCCAGCTTCTTTCAATCTCAGCTGTAGGCTCGCATAAGGCTCATCTCTCTTCCCAGGGCTATTTTCTTTCTGGGCTCAGGTGCTCTGGTCTCTCCATGAGGTCATCTGTAGACTATTAGGCTCATCTCTCTTCCCGGGGCTGTGTCTATGGAGCACTCTCTCTTCCTGTGTATCTGTTTCTGTGTGAGAGTCTGTTTTAGTAGCTCAAGGGGACTGGGACTTGACGCTGAGTCACACTCTAATGATGTGGTTGGATCAGAGCTCTTATCTTAACATAATTTAATCAGATGTCTCTGCCGAATCTAATACAATCAAAGGGTTTCCACGCCAGAGGAACCGACCAATTTACAAACAATCTATATTTCTTTTTGGAATTCATATATAATATCAAACTGTCACAGTGGGGCAGAAGGAGTGAGGTTGGCCAGGTTGTTAGGAGGGAGGGGTTCTGACTTAGAATAATGGTTACCTTTGATTGGGTTGGTAATTGGAAGTACTGATGACATTCCATTTTTTTTATCCAGGCGGTAGTTAATATGGGTTTGTACACTTTGAGATAATTTATCAAGCTGCACACTTATGATATATGCACTTTTCTTTATGTATACTATTTTTAAAAGTTTACTTAAAAATATGTGTTAGATTTACCTTATATATAGGAAATTACATTATTTGGTTCTTCTGTATCCTTATTTTTGTCTTCTTGATTTGACAGAGACTAAAAGTCATATAACCTTTCCCATCCTAATATTTTATTTTCTTCATATTGTCTTCAGTTTTGTTTTCTATTTCAGTGCCCTATTATTTGATATATACAAACGGATGAATCTTTTATTCTCATTGTGTATAAGTGACAAATAAACATTATCAAGAAATTTATTATGAAATTGCTTTTTATTCCTTTTTATTCAACAAAGATTTATTGAGCAGTATAATGTTTCAGGGCACTGCTTTAGGCCCTTTTTCTCATCAGTAGAGAGCCATGCATTAACTTTGCATCATGGTTCTCCCACTTTTTATCTTGAGTGTCTCACTGATGACATCCTTTCTTTATATTGTGCCTTAAATCAGTTTTGCTATTTATGAAGTTATTTCCAATCTACTCCTGGGTACCATCTGTTTCCATGCTCTGCATCTAACTTCATGGGATTAGATATAATGCTTGCCATGTATTCTTCCTGCAAATTGAAATGTATATTTTTTTTTATTAAAGCAGTAATTCTGATTCGTGATAGAAATTTGGGAACTATGGAAAAGTAAGAAAGATTAGAAACAAACACATACATTAAGTCCCTGCAGCCAAAGATAATGCTGCTAATAGTTTAGCGTGTTTCCTTTTAGTGTTTCTATATATAGAGAGAGAGACTTTTTTGTATTATCCAAATTTTCTGTAATGAATATGCTTTTACATTTGCAATCAGGAAATAAACCAAACATCTGCGGTTATAGTGGAGTCCTATTGTATGCTCATTACAGGCTTGGTGCGAGAGAATCGGAAAACAGCAGGATGCGCTCGGCAGACTGGAGGGCGAGCGTCTGGGCCCGTGTCCCTGAGATGGGGGTGGCGGGACATGCCTGTTCTCAGGCTCTGCAGCAGGCCGCGGGTCTGCTCTGCTCCACGCTCCATTCCAGGGTCCCGGTTGACTGACAGCCGCCCTCTGGGACGTTGCCGTTCTGTGAAAAGAACAAGGCAGAGCTCCGGAAGGCTTTTGAAGCGTCTTTGGAGAAGTGCCAAGTGTGACTCGCTCACAATTCCTCTCTGTTCCATTGTGCCCGATCGTCTCAAAAAATATCAGTTTACAATTATTAAAGGCAGCAGCCAAAATAGGCCCACAGTTCCAAAGGGCTTGTGAAAGTTTCCCACTCCACGGCCGTGCGGTGAGGGGGCGGGAAGAGGAACGGGGGCCTGAGACCCCCGCAACCGCGAGCAAGCTCAACCCTCCATTGGAAAGAAAGACCGAGACGACCGCGGAAAGAGACCAACGCGGAAAAGGGCGGAAGCCGTCGTGGTTACCATGGAGACCCTGAGCGTACGCCTCTGATTGGTCTCGCTCTGCGCCTGCGGCAATGGTGTCCCGGGGCCCAGGTTTTCCCAGGACCTTCTGGGAAAAAGGGAAGTCCCGGCAAACGGAAACGGCGTGTCCCGGAGCATTCTGGGAGTCGTGGCCCAGCGGTGACTCCCGCGGATGCCGGGCGGCCGAGCGGAGGGAGACAGACCGGGTGTCCGGAGGCCTGGCGGGAGCTGGGCTTGGTGAGAGGTCAGTGCGGCCCGGGGACGCGGCACAGAGCGGCCGGGAGGAGCTGGGCGTGGAGCTGAGGCCTGGAGGGGCCGGGAACGCGACCCATCTTAGCTTGCTCCAGGCCGCAAGGGCCCAGGGCATCCCCCGCATAGAGAAAGAGGAGATGTGGCAGGAAAAAGGAATCCTAGGAAGCGTGGTTGGAAGGGAAATCGGAACGGAACCTAATTTGTCATGCTTTGCAGCAGGCCACATTTTAATCTAAACATGCAGCCTGGGAACCCTAGACGTTGAGCATTTGCTAAAATGTTTGCTGGGAAACCTAGATTTGACTCGAAACAATTATTCCTTTGGGGACTTGCTCAGTACTTGGATTTATTTTCACGTAATCATCTATACCTTTCTACCTTTCCAAGATTTTATTTCAGAACATGCTAGAAATTGAGTATAGAAATCTGTTTAAATAAGGGGGCAAAGTATTAGCCTCTTCATTTTAAGTGATCTTCATTTGGGAGTCACACGAAGTTTCTGTTAAAAGGAATAAGGAAACTCCCTAGTGCCTTACCTCAACAACTTCACTTATATTTATGATTGGTGAGAATGCTGCTTTATTTAGTGATTCTGCCCAAATGGCATAGATCACCTTTGTAATACTTCCCTTCCCTTTCTTTTCCAACCCCTCCAATATCACAGTGTTTTGGACTTCTTTTAAAACTTCCTGAACTTCCTCCTAAGCCTCCTGTATTAGGGTTCTCCAAAGAAACTGAACCAACTTTATGTGTGTGTGTGTGTGTGTGTGTGTGTGTATGCACACACAACATATATACATGTATTAGTATATGCATAAAGAGATTAAATATAAGGAATTGGCTCATGTGGACTTTGGGGCTGACAAGTTTGAACTCTGTAATCTTTAGCTCACATAAAGATGATGCTGAAGTCCTTGATCCAGATTTCCCCAGGGAAAGCTGGTTGGCTGGAAATTCCAGCAAGAACAATGCTGCAGTTGAGTCTGAATCCCTGTTCTGACCTCTGAAATCCTAAATACTGGGCTTTAAAAGATCTCCAACAGATTCGATGACTAAACCTCTACATTTCTGAGGGCAATCTCCTTTGTTGATCGTAGATGCAATCAAGTAACTAAAGATGCAAATCCCATCTCAAAGTAACCCCACATGAACAAGTAGGCCAGTGCTTGACCAAACAAGTGGACCCCATAACCTCCCCAAGTTGAAACATGAAATTAACCATCACACCTCCATATCTGTTCTCTCTGATACTGTTTCTTATCCTTTCTGTAGATTGGAGGACTGAGTAAATATTTATCATCCAGTGCTGGAACTGTTGGGAGACTCAGATTTTGTGATATATATCTGAAAGTGATTTAAAAATCTTAAAATACTAAATTTAACTGATGACAGTATTGACTTTGCTGCCATATTTTCTTTTCCTCTGAGCAGGATTCTCAGTTTCTAGAACTAGTCTCAGCCCAGGAGTGAGTTGTGGGACTCCTGAGATGCTAAGGTTTCTGGAGTCACACATTCAGATGAGGGATAAATCTGTATGTGAAGTTTAAGAGTGAATGTTTAGGAGAGGTGGAATCTCTAAAATGTCCAAAGAGCTCTCCTTAATTTTCCCATTTATTTGGACCACCATTTCTCAAACAGTAGGTCTGCTATTCTGAAGTTAGGATTTGGACCTATTCAGCTATTGCTCCTTTCTGTGTTGCTTTCCCAGCTGCTCTTTTTATGTTCCTTATTAGTTACTTTCTGGTGCTATTCTGCCATTTTTTCTTGCTGCATATTTTATGATATTGCTAATCATTCCCATCATTATTTGTATTTTAACCAGGTACTGCCCTTCCTCTGGGTTAAGCTCTATTTAGTCTGAATTAATGTGGTGGTATAGTAGAGAAAGTCTAATTCTAGTCCTGTCCATGTCATTAATATATTTGTATCTTTAGATTAATCATTTAATTTCTCTGGTTCTTAACTTTAACATCTTTAAAATTTGGAAGTTAAACTTTTAAATCTTTAAGGTATTTTTTTTTCCAGCTTTTAAGAGTCTTTTGCTTCTGCATTGCCTATTGGGACAGCCTCTTTCTACTACTTTTGGCTCCACTTACTGTTGCCTAATTGTTTTCCCACATTGCTAGAGTGTTTATTCTTATATACATCAATTTAAGATTTTTTGCTTTTCCATGAGTGCAGTTTTCATTATCCCAACACAGAAAAGTTGTTTATATTTTTTTTATTCCTTTCAGATTTGAAGAACAGAACAGATACCAAGGAGAAGACCAATAGAATATAATTTTGAGCATGGAAAGGCTCAGAGGGGATGTCTCCCAGGGATAGTTATTTGAAGAAGCCTCTGAATATGAGGCCAAGGTGGAAAATCAGAGGAAAAATTCTATAGGTAAAATTTCAAAAACCTCTATTACCCAGACCACCGATTTTCAGCAAGTGATAGTTACCCATGAGGAAATACCCTTTGAGGAAAATAAATATAATTTTAATGACTTTGAGAGAAGTTTTGATCTGAAATCTAAACTTACTTCACAGCATATTACTCATTCAGGAGAGAAACCACATATATTTGATCCATTTGAAAAAAGTGTGAATTTGAACTTATCTCCAATTAAAAGTCAAAGAAATTCTAGAAAGAAAACTTATAAGTGCAGTGATTGTGGGAAAAATTTCAATGACTGATCAAACTTTATTCGGCATCAGAGAATTCATACTGGAGAGAAACCTTATAAATGTGATGATTGTGGAAAAGCTTTCAGCCAGAGTTCTTCTCTTACTGAACATCAGAGAACTCATACTGGTGAGAAACCCTATAAATGTAATGTTTGTAGAAAAGCATTTACTGTAAATTCATCTCTTATTCAACACCAGAGAATTCATACTGGAGAGAAACCTCATTAATGTAACCAATGTGGGAAAGCTTTCAGTGACTATTCATCATTTATTCAACATCAGAGAATTCAGTGGAGAGAAACCCTGTGAATGTATTGATTGTAGGAAGGCTTTCACTGATATCTCATCTCTTACACAACATCAGAGAATCCACAATGGAATGAAACCTTATAAATGTAATGATTGTGGGAAGGCATTCAGAAAAAGGACACACCTTACTCAACATCAGAGAACTCATACTGGGGAAAAACCATATAAATGTAATGAATGTAGGAAAGCATTTACTGCCCACTCAACCTTTACACATCATCAAAGAATTCACACTGGAGAAAAACCCTATACATGCAGTGAATGTGGGAAGGGCTTCCTTGAAAACTCATCCCTTACTAAACATCAGCGAATTCATACTGGAGTAAAACCCTATGAATGTAATGAATGTGGTAAAACTTTTAGTCAAAGCACTCATCTTATTCAACATCAGAGAATTCATACCGGAGAGAAACCCTTTAAATGTGACAAATGTGGAAAAGCATTTGGTAACAGTTCAGTCCTGATCAGACATCAGCAGCTTCACACTTTAGAGTAATCCTGATGATGTTGAGATTGTGTGGACTATTTCATTCTTTCACAATCTATTCTTAGATTTTGATAATATGCTTCTTACCCATGCCACCCAAGATGAAAAACTAAGAGTCATCATGGGCTCTGAATCAAATAATCTCAGAGTCTAACTTATCTCATTTTTGGGATTCCTCACTCTCTGATTCTTATAACAAATATTCCAATCATGAATATGTTTAGTCATATTCTCCAATTCCTTGCTCTGCATACCAAAAATACCATTAGTTCATCAGGCTGGGATTAAATGTGAATAACATATAAAATAATACAGTGTCCCTGGGGATAATTTCATATTTGCATTTGGGTTTCTATAGCCATCTGTTAAGTTCTTTCAACCTGACCATCTAAAAAATCAGATGGCCAGTTCAGTGGTCTTTTAAGACCCCAAAATAAATCTTACGGCTGCCTGCACCTTTTCAAGTCACCCAGCATTCACCAAATTTTTCATAAATCCCTTCCAGTTCAAGTTTGACCTCACCATCCACTTAACATGCTTACCACCACCACCACCTTCCCTGACTCCATGATTTAGTCAAAGAGCCAAAGGAATTTAACATTCAGACTATTTTTCAACTCAGTCAGCATAGCTGACGAGTTCTTAGTAGGCTGCATAGGCATTCAGTTTCAGAAATCTAATCTGGTATCTGGTTTCCCACTTCTATACCCTACAACTCATAATGGCTTCTTATCACTAGTAATCCACCAATCCTGTGCTCTGTATTAGCAGTGCAAAACCTAGAACCGTTGCTTACTTCCAAAGATTGTGATTGCTTTAGGCTCACTGTTAGTGCAGTTACTACCTAAATAGGTTGTAATGACCTATTTTGTACTCTGGAAACCTGCTTTACATGACTTTGTGTTCTATTTTTATCTTAGTCTCCTCATTTGGTATTTATCAGTTCTACTTCAGTCTTACTTTCTGGCCAATCTGCTTTGTATATGGTTCATACTATTAGTTGTCCATTCTTTGTAGATGGAAATCCTACTGGCTAAATGGTGTTAACCTTAGATTTGCTACCGTCAGATGTTGCTGTTAGGTTTTTAGCTTTTCACTGTCCTCTAGCTATTCATTGACATTTTCAGCATGATTCCCCCTCAATAATATTTTACTGTTACTGTTCATCTTCATTTGTGATTCCCCAACACTGCGTATTTATATATTTCTATTATAGCACTTGTCACATTGTATTAAAACTAGATGCTTGTCTTTCTAGATTGTAAGCTCCTCCGGAGCAGGGACCTTGCTTAATTCATCTTTGCGTCTTTCTTCTCAATAGACTGGCCTAGAGTTGCTGCTCTATAAAATTTTTGAGTAAATGAATACCCCATTCTTACCTCCACTACCACAACACAGGTGAAGGTGTTTCCTGGAAAGTCTTTGAGGTTGTAGAAGCTCCTTGGACTAGATATGTTTGTGCATACCTTGGCTATATGTATTTGTTCTTGGACCTGGTTTGTATTTAAGATATGTCAGCAGTATACAGTAATATAATTCATGATTAAAAACTTGGCCCAACTATCATATTTTAGTTGACTTAAGTCACTTCATTACTCTAAGCCTCATTTTCCTGATTTTTAAATAAGAATAACAAAGTACCTACACTACCTTATAGGGTTATGGATATTACATAAGATAATTCATGTAAAGAACTATTTGAAGAAGAAGTGCTCATTAGCTAGAATTATCTGGACTCTGATGTACCTGCCCAGTGACTGATCTATCTCCTAGTCCAGACTTAGTACATCTGCTAATTTCTTGATCTTCTATTTCCAGTTTCCTGCCTTCTCCTCATGGTATGTTGTCATTGCTCGCTTGTTTATTTATTTATTTATTTGTCTTCCCCTTGCTGCTTGTGCTCGCTGTGCCACTTGCTGTGTGTTTTTCTGTGTCTGCTTGTCTCCCTCTGTTGGGTCATCTTGCTGCGCCAGCTCACCGTGCCACACGGGCCAGCTTGCCTTCACCAGGAGGCCCCGGGAATTGAACCCAGGGCCTCCCATGTGATAAATGGGAGCCCAACCACTTGAGCCACATCCGCTTCCCTCATTTTTTAAACATTGACATAAATCCATCAAAATTTCCTTTGAATTACTGCCCCTTGTAGCCATGAATCAAATCTTTTCCAAATTGCTTCCTAATTTCTTAAATGAGAGGTCTGCAGCTTATCTTCTAGCTTCAGTTGTTTGGTGAATGTTAGTTTTAACCTTCAGGTACTGTGCTCCTTAGGGAGATGAACTGTGATAGTCATTCTGTATCCCCTACATCATCCAGCATATTATTTAATACAGAACAGATTCTGAGTAAATACTTGTTGGTTACTATTTGATGAGCATAAAACCCAACCAGCCCAGGAGACCCTATATAATGTTTACCTGTACATTAGAAGCTGTTTACCATAAAGTCCTTGATTTAACAAAAAGTACTTGTTATAAGAATGCTGGGCTGTCTTAACGAATCTAAAGACCATCATGTACTTGAGTCTGTGAAGGAACTAGAACTGGAGCTCTGAACACAAAGACTGTGACTTCCTCTCTCTCCTCTGCATTCTCTGTGTAACTATTTTATCTCTCTTTCTGCTGACATTGTTCCATGTGGCAGAAAGCCTGGCTGCTAAGCTCTCAAGATTTATATCATGCAGTTTTAATCATCAGACTGCATTGCTTCTGATTTTCTGTCTGCTTAATCAATTACTAGCAGAGGGATGTTCAAGTCTTCATCTTTAATAGTGGATTTGTCTATTTCTTCTTTTGGTTCTTTAGTTTTGCCTCATGCATTTTGGTACTTTTTGTTGGGTGCAAACGCAGATTTCATCTTTTGGCAAATGTGAATAATGCCGCTATGAATACTAGTGTGCAAATCCCTGTTTTCAATATCTAGGGATAGGCTATATCCCTAGAAGTGGGATTGCCAGGTCATATGGTAATTTTATACTTTATGAGGAACTGACAAACTGTCTTCCACAGTGGCTGCACCATTTCACATTCCCAACAGCAATGAATGAGTGTTCCTATTTCTCCACATCTCCACACTTTTCATTTTTCATTTTGTTAATAGTAGCCATTCTAGTGGGTGTGAAAATGGTGTCTCAGTGTGGTTTTGATTGCATTTCCCTAATGGCTAATGATGTTGAGCTTTTCATGTGCTTTTTGACCATTTGAATATCTTCTTTAGAGAAATGTCCATTCAAGTCTTTTACCCATTTTTAAAATTTTTTTAAAAAATTTTATTTAATTTTGTCCCTGCCCCCCTTGTTGTTGTTTGCACTCGCCATCTGCTCTCTGTGTCCATTTGCTGTGTGTTCTTTCCATGTCTGCTTGTCTTTTCTTCTCGTCTTTGTCTTTAAGAGGCACTGGGAACCGATCCCGGGACCTCCGGTGTGGGATAGAGGCACTCAGTAGCTTATGCCACCTCATCTCCCTGGTCTGCTGCATCTTTGTCTCTCCTCTGTGTCTCCCTTTGCTGTGTCATCTTGCTGTGCCAGTTCAGCTCTCCGCAGGGCACAGGCCGTCAGCTCTCTGCAGGGCTCAGGCCAACTTGCCTTCAACAGGAGGTCCTGAGAATCGAACCCAGGACCTCCCATATGGTAGACGGGTGTCCAATCACTTGAGTCACATCCGCTTCCCGTGCCCATTTTTCAATTTGCCTGTTTGTTGTTGAGTTGAAGGATTTCTTTATATGTTTTGGATATTAAACTGTTACCAGATATGTGGTTTCCAAATATTTTATCCCATGGCAAAGTCCTTTGAGGCACCAAAGTTTTCCATTTTGATGAAGTCCTCTTTATTTTTCCTTTTGTAGCATGTACTTTGCATGTAAAGTCTAAGAAACAATTGCCTAATACAAGGTTGAACACCCTGTAATGTTACAGCAGTGTTAGCAATGAGAAAAACAATATGATGTCCTTTTCATCTGGGTTCAGTGGTAGTTTTGCATAAATAATGTTTCAAAACTCGAGATTTTCTACCTGCAGGTTATGCAGAGGTTAGTCAGTGCATCAGATGGGAAGGCAGGCCTAACTTGTTAATTGTAGGAGTGGGTGTACTTGATTCGTCCTGAGGATGCCTGATTGACTCAAATTTGATCAAGTCTTTTACGAGCAAGGCTGAGTAGGGCATTCTTGTATGTCTTCCTCTGACAATTTGAAAGGGGGCGCTCTGCGTGGTGGTGTGGGTGAAGACCTGAAAGTCATAAGGGCAGGAGGCAGCACACTTGGCCAAAGGCAGTCCAGTTCTTCAGATAATATAGCTAACTTAGATTTTAGGCTTCCATCAGCCTATTCAGTAGCACCAGATGAATGGGGATGATAAAGGCAGTGAAGCCTTTGGCTGATGTGCAGTATTTACCTGTGAAGTGAGATCCCTTTATACTTGAAATAGTAGAGGGCGTTTCCAAGGTAGGAAATAGCCATTCAAGAAACATTTTAGCAACTGAAGTTGCTGTAGCATTTCAACAAGGGGGAGCTTCCAGGCATTTGCAAAACATATAAATTAAAGTAAGTACACATTTGTAGTCTTGTGCTTTAGGCAGTTGGGTAAACTCTTATTTGTCACTCAAGGAAAGGCTCTGCTTGGGCTGCCTTGCCCCACATTTACAGTTTTTCTAGGGTTATATATTTGGAATGAGTCAAGCAGCAATGGTCTGATACAAATAAAAGCTGAGGGGCCCAAACCATTGTTTTTCTAAAATATCCCACATTTTGTCTTTTCTATGATGTGTCAAATTTTGTAGTCCATTTACAATTTCTCAGGTAAGGGACCTAGGAGCCACCAAGCTGCTGTTTGGGTGTCTCTGGAGCCCACTGGGATAAACAATACATCCAGTCCCCATGCAAGCTTTTCTTTCAGAAGCTGTTCTTTGGCAGATAGATCTCATATATATATCTTTTTGGAGGCATGTTAAAGAAATTGCAGTGGGGAGCATGTAATGATGGAGTGTAATCCCACCATGAGTTTGGGCCTGTATTGGAGAGAACAGGAATGAGAGTATAGTCCCATGGCTTGATATCATTGGAAGTTGACCTTGAGTCTCTGGAAGAGGCAGTTAGCTTAGCATATATGTCAGCCCGTTTATGCCCTCAAGCTTCACCTGAGTTCTTTGTGCTATGACAGTCAGTCTTAATGACAATGACTTGGTGCAGTGATCAAGAGGGCTTCCAGGAACTCTTAAGAAAATGAAGAACAATGAAAATGGCCAGATAACTGAAAAACAAATCTTGAAGATAATTGTTCCTGCAGGAGGCACACCGCTGACCTTGCCCTGAGATCAGTTTGCCTCCACTTGGGAGGGGCTTTTTCTGACCTGGGGCCCAGTTCTCTTGAGAGGGTCCTTATGAGCTGGACCGAGGGAATGGGGGCAGGTGTCCACCCAGAGGAGCTGCGGTTTCATCTCTACAAATGATTTTATCAACCAGGCCCTAATTGGTCCATTTTGATCGTCTGTACATCACATCTATTTCCATGTTCCAGGACAAGACATCAGAGGCGGGGAGCCCTGCAAGGGGCCAGCCTCCCAGGCTTCCCAGGACCACCTGAGCAAGAGGAACTCGCATACGGCAGCCCCTACAGGAGATGAAATCCCACCCCCAGAAGCCCCTGCGCTAGATGAGCCTCCCACCTGGCAGCAGAGCTTCAGGGCACAGCGGGAGCCACCATTTTCCCAGAACAGACCATTAAGGAATTTTTTTTTTTTTAAACTTTGAACATTTGAAAAGGAATGGGGAAAACACACCATGACACAATGATAGATTTGACCAGATATAATGTATAAACTTTAACATATTTCATCCAAATCTATCCATACATGGAATGCTTACACGGAAGCAGCAATGTTGGTGGAAACCTGCAATCCTTTGTTTAAATGAATGCAATCAAAAACAAAAACGAAGCCCTCAGACCGCAGTATACAGAAGCAGAGGCCATTTGTGAGCAGAAAGAGCTGTAGAGGAAATGAA
>JAQZBX010087125.1:0-12916 GCA_029593785.1 Cabassous unicinctus
CAGGACCTCCCAACAAGAGTTCTCAACCTGCATCTTGATGAGGACTTCTTAAAGGAGCTATATGCCTTTATATCTGAACGTGTAAAAATATGTTTGGCGCCTTAAAAATAAATAATAGCACACCACATGTTCATAGCAGGATCACTCCCAATAGCCAAAAGGTGGAAACCGCTCAATGTCCATCAAGAGATGAAAGGATAAACAAAATGGGTATATACATGCAATGGAATATTATTTGGCCATAGAAAGGAATGAAGTTCTGATACATGTGACAACAGGGATGAACCTTGAAGACAGCATGCTAAATGAAAGAAATCTGATGCCACACACAAAAGGACAAATACTGTATGGTTCCACTTACGAAATAAGTAGAATGAGCAAATCTATAGTCAGACAGTAGACTACATGTTACCAGGGGCTGGGATGGGGGAATGGCGGGTTATTGCTTATTGGGTGCAGGGTTTCTGTTTGGGGTGATGGAAAGTTTTGGTCATGGATGGTAGTGATGGTAGCAAAACACTGTGAACATCATTAACAGCCCTGCATTTTACACAATACAGTGGTGTAAGTGGGCTATTTTGAGTTGTATATATATGCTACCACCATAAATATTAATAAATAAGTAAATACCAGGAGAACTCAGCAGGGAGGAGTGCCATGATGGAGTTGTAGGGGATGGTGGCTCGGGTGCCTGTCCTTGCCAGCCCTGATGGGCCCCTCTCCTGCCCTCGCACACTGGACAGCAGCAGGCACCAAGTGCACATGGGCCTTCTGAAGGTCACAATTCTGCAGTGTGTGATGCTTGTTCTAATCCACATGCGGCAGCACCATTGCATGCGTAGCACACCGTAAATCCACCCAGTGAAGCAAATTTAGACTGGCGTAAGGAACTCACAACCTGGAGGAGGAAAGAGCGCCGGTGACATGAAGCAGAACAGAGTCACATCCAACCCGGGTTGTGGGCTGCAGGGAGCAGAGAGGAAGAGACAAGTCATTCTGGTTGGCAGATGGGGAGACCTTCCGTGGAAGATGCCCCAAAAGCACCTGAATGCATCAGAGGGCACTAAGGGGATAAGGGCACAGCCGGCAGTGGAGACAGGAGGTGTTGGGCAAGCCTGGACAAGAGTGGGGAGCCAAAGGTACAGGAGGCCCACTGGGGGAGGAGAGCATGGTGATCCAATTGCTGCTTCAAAACAATCCTATCTGCAACCACAAGGGCATGTGCTGAGCATTGCCAAGTGCAGCATCTCACTTAATGGGTACCACGCTGAGTCTGTTTTTCAGGTGAGGCTCAGAGGGGTTGAAAAACCTGCTCACGGTCCTGTGCTTATAAACAGCAGTGCTGGGATTTGGTGGGCACCCAGGCCTCCCTGGTCCAAAAACCCCTGTTCTGACACTCTACTCAAGGGGAAGAATGGACAGATGAGAAGGCAGAGCCAAGAGCAGTCCCAGGCAGAGGCCAGCAGGGTAGGAAAGAGGGAGACAAAACAAGAGTTGTGAGGGGACAGACAGGCCAAGGAACTGTGACAGGAAAGAAGAGGCCAGCAAGGGAGGGTGTGAACAGAGTTGACGCCTCTGGACTTTTTCACCCTGCAGGGCAGTAGGGGAAGGCTGCCATTGACTCAGCAGACATTGACTAAGTCTCAGGCACTGTACTTGGCACCAGGGATGCTAGAACAGAAAACACAGTTCATCGGGACGATGGCAAGTCACACACCATGACACGTGTCCCAACACGTAAGAGCCACGAGGAGCTCACCCAGGGCTGACTGGGAAGGCTGAGGGCAGAGTTTCAAAGGCCGGGCTGGGCCAGAAAGCTGGTGGCCGGCCAGGTAAATGGGGTGGAGGCCCCAGAGGCCAGGTTGAGCGATCCAGGCTTCAAAAGAAGTCACCAGAAGAGTCTAAGCGAGGGAGTGACCTGATCAAAGTTGGGTTTTAGAAAGAGAATAGTTGATTGTTTCTAGGTGGAAGGAATTATTCCTTCTGAATTTTTTAAATGGGGGGAGGGGTTAGTTTAAAAAAGTGCCCACACTGACTGAGGGTGGAGAATGGATTAGGATGGGGGTAAGGCCAGAGGCAGGGAGGATGATGGAGGCTGGGATGATCCAGCCAAGAATCCAGGAGGAGGGGAACTGCAGGGGTCAAGCTGGTGGGAAGGGAGTGTTACAGGTGGCTGGAAAGATGGACTAGGAATAGGCCTTGTTCTAGGCAGGATGTAGAGGGCAGGCAGTGACAACCACCGACTCTCAAGCTGGGGCAGAGATGCCTTTAAGGGGAGAGAATGAGGAAGAGGCGGCGGCTTCGGGGTTTCAGGCTGTGAAATGCCTGCTATGGACAGCAAGGGAAAGATAGCCAGTGGGCAGCTGGATCTACAGAGAGCGAAGGCCCGTGCCCCCAACAATCAAGGAAACCAGGGAAGGGAAGAGTTCCCCACGTCTTACCTCCCCAAACTAACTGCAAGCTTTTCATGTACTGGCCTGTGGGGTATGCTTTTCCAGTCGCAGCTGAAGGGGCTGCGAGTCCCTTCACCACCCCCAGCCTTGCCCCTCCTGGATGGCTCCCTGGAGACCACACTGCCACTAGCCCCATTAAAAACCTAAGCAATATGCAGCTCCACAAAAAAAGAGCAGGGTTAAACCAAAGTGACAGGCCATCGTCCCAAAAGCAAAATACATGTAGGAAAAAAAAAAAAAGCTGAAAAATTCTGGCACAGATCGGCACATAAGCACATTCCAAGGAATTGCATGACTTTTATGCAACATCGACTGAGCTGGTCAATAATTTAAGGGGAGGGGAAAAAAATAAGCTAGTTGACATAGCAACTGTCACATCGCATTACGCGGACTACCATTTCCATACAGATGTTTTCCTTAAAGGAAAACACTTTCCCAGATGCCCAGTGAACTGGGGTGCCTCTCTGCCATGGAGCCGGAAACATCTGGTTTCTAGGATATCTTCATCAGCCTCCTTGTGCATCTCAGGCCTTTTCTGCCTTAAGTAATTGTGTTTTCACGAGTCTAGGTTTTAACTCAAGGAAGAAAAGGGTGAGCTAGGGTGCTTGGATCCTGAGGGACAGCTGGGCTACAAGGTAAGTCAGGGGCAAAAAAACTCACACCAGGTGACAAAAAAAGTTTTGGAAATGGATGGTGGTAATGACAGCACAACACTGGGAATGTAATTAATTCCACTAACTGTATACTTAAAAATGGTTAAAATGGCAAATTTCATATTATACTTATATTACCAGAATCAATTTTTTTTTAAAGTACCCCAAAATTAGTCATCTTAAAAATGGCATCTTAAAACATCAGGCTGGACCAAGGCAAGCTCAGCAAGTTTCTCAGGGTCGGGGGTGGGGGGAACAAAGAGGAACCCAGACAGCCCCCTCCAGACAATGGCTCCATCCAGGACACTTGGAATATTTTCCTTGGAGCTTCCCCATTTTCCAAATAACATTACTCCCTTGGTAAAAAATAATATGCCTTTGTTTGTGGGATGCAGCTTTCCCCTCTGTTTAAATCCAATACACAGTAAGTGCCATAATTCAACAGGAAATGAAGAAGGAAATCCCCAACAAAAGCCAACACGTGTTCCCAACACACATTCCTGTCACTGTGAATAGTTCTTCAATCTGCATCTCTCATGGCCCAAGGAAAATAAACTCTCTCCTTTTCTAGCATGTAGCTCCTTTAGGCGTCCCCAGCCCATGAGGGCCATCGGAACTGCTCAGAGAAACAAGTATTTAAAGGAAGGCTGTATTTCTGGCCACAGATCTTTACCCCCTAACTGTAAAACTTCTGAAGTGGAGCTCCACCAAGGCTGAACGTGGGAGGATTTGACCTGCCCTGGGCTGAAAGTAACCTTTGTGTTATCCAGAAAGAAAGCGCAGGTGTGAACATGAAGCTAACCTGCTGACAGAATCATGGGAGTCAGGTTTGCATGTTCCTCAAAGTGGGCTCAGGGGAACCTCCACCTGGACCCTTTCTGTTCTAAAGTCTGTGGGGTCACTTTTGCTTGTGCTAAAACTCAGACTTTACTAGGTAGGCAAGCCTGCCCTCCATCCCCACTATTTGTCTTAACTGGGTAAACACTCACCACCCATTTCATTGAGTCAAGCTGACAGGTTCACCCTGCTAATCACAGATGGGGCGGCCATGCCTCTCCTTCTAATGGCCCACAGTGGAGATGCAGAAGCAGCCATAGCTGGGTCCCTTCCTAGAGTCAGAAATGCTCAGCTCCCCACTCCTTCTGGCTTTCCGCCCCACCCCTCCCTGAAATCCGGAGGATGGGGTGTCCTTGCACAAAAGTGAGGAGAGCCCCAGGAGGGCCTCCAAGTTCTCTGAGCCCCTCAGGCTGCACCTCACTCTCTGTCCTCCCAGCCCTCCTGACCCACCCACCTGTCCCAACCCAGCCCAGAGAAGGTCTGGCCAGTTCGGGGTCCATTTTGCAATCCCCAACCGGCCCGTGACAGTCCCACACAAGGCCTGGATCCAGAGCAGATCTGGTTTCATCTGAGTGTTTGCCTTGGCTCTCGCTGTCATCTTGGGTCTATCATGGGCATGCTTTTCCAGGAAAAAAATCATCCTTTTTCGATCCCCTGCTTGTTTTCCACAGGGTGCACATGATGTGCAATCACCAAAAACCATAAATAAATTAACAGCAATTTGAAGGGTGAGTGTTATGCTTGGTCAGAAAGTGTCCTGGGAGCTGGCTCAAGGGATAAATGTTCTAATCAGGGCAGTCAACATCTGGCAAGAACAGCAACAAATATTTCTCCAGGCTTCCTTCTCCACAAGGATTGTGTTTCTCTCCTTAGCCTCACTAGCTCCCCCTCCAACCTTCTGTCTCCCCTGTGCAGGGAGCTAGCATCTAGTGGGGTGCTAAGCACTCCTGGGCACATCTGAGAGACATAACCCCCCTACTACCCTTGAAGAGTATAAAATCAGCCACAGGAGATGACCCAGAGAGATTACTAGCAACAGATGAATAGTTCAAAGCGGTATGTCCCATACTGAAGACCTACCTAGAACCCAAGCCACCAACCAGGCTGATGGCTCCAGTCCAGAAGCTTCTTTCAAATGCCAAATCTTATTCCCCCAGCCCTTGCTGTCCCACAGACCCCACAGACACAGGCTCAGGTCACTTTCACCCCCACTCGTTTTCTCCTAAATTACTCAGTATTGTTCGTAGCACCAACAAGCCAAGTGGAGATAAGGACGCCTTCCCAGCCCTCCTTCACCTTCACATCCAACAGACAGTCCTGCCTTTTCCACTATTTCTCCAACCTGGGCTTCCCCTCTTAGGCAGGCCCTCAGCATCTCTCCCCTGGTTGCTCGTAGCCTCCTGGCGATTCGCATACTTGTCCCTCCTTCCATCCATCCTTTGTCCCCGTCATGCGGAGGGCATCTGCTGAGGGCAGACCCTCCCGACACGGGATTGCTGCCCGCACACATCGCTAGGCATCTTTCGGAAGGCACATGCCCTCGTAGCTCCCTTTCAGCAGCACCTCCCCTGCAGGCAAGGGCCCAGACTTTGTGAAAGGAAACTTCAAAACATTCAAAGGAGGGACTGCTGTGACTGAGGGCCAGACCTCACGAGGTGGGAGTGCCTAAGGCGCAAGGGAGGTGCTGCTTTCTGGAAGCGCCTGTGTCCCTGTGGGAATGAGCCTGGACGCCATGGGGGAGGGCCAGGGGTCCCAGGAAGTGGGCAGTGGGGAACTTCTCAGGCCTCCTCATATCCATATTTTGGCCAGAATGCCACTTCCCTGCCAAGAACCAGGGCTGGGTGCCCTCCATCCCCAGCAATACCAAAGAGTCCCCTTATTCTGGAAACTTCTGTAGCACTGTGGCATTTGACTTGTGTACAATTTGCTGTTTTTAATCAGCCTGAGACTCTGGGGCAGACTCTGCCCAGCGTTTTGATCATCTGCCCATGAGCAAAATGTTAAACTAGTGTTTGTCAGAAAGAGAGGTGAAAAAAATATGAAAGTGAGTTACCAAGTCTCCTGACAAGGACGACAAGGAGAGAGGGTCTAGAAAAACTGCACCTGCCTCCCAGAGGCCTGCAGAGAGGGCTTCTGTCCTCAGAAAGGAGATTAAAAGGACAAGTGCAAAGGATGGAAGGAGCCCCCCACCCCACAGAACCAAAGACAGATCCAGAGACAGGCACAGTCCCCCAAGAACAAGGTTGGGAAGGCCACAGGCCTGGGCTGGGAAAATGCTCAAGAAAACAGGGAGAGCTGCAGGAAGGCTGGCTAGTGGGGGTGGGGGATACTCTGAGGAAGAAATCTACCTTGGCTGGGTGTTCCAAAGGTCACAGGTGAGTATCTTCACTGGGAAGGCAAATGATCTCCAAATTAGGAGAGGCTTGTTGCTCGAAGTAAGTGGAAAGACAATAAGAGTACATTTAATACTTCTAAAGAAGCTCAAGTCTCTAGACACAATGAATTTATATCTCAGGGGCCAGAAAGTCCTGTGAATGTGATCCTGAAGCTGTAACCCTTCATCTCTGAACAGCATGTGATGTAAGGAACGGGCCAAAAAGACTGAATGGGAGCCCATGCTGTTCCAGTTTGTGAGGTGGAAATGTAGATTTTGGAACCAATGCCTGGTTCATTTAGCAGCCATTCCTAGCAAAGGTCTAGACTGAATTATGGGTTTGCAAATAATGATAAGGAACTGGTATCTAGAATATATAAAGAATGATTACAACTCAATAATTAAAAGACAAACAGCCCAATTTTAAAATGGGCAAAGGATCTGAATAGATGGTTCTCCAAAGAAGATATACAAATGACAAATATGCCCATGAAAAAGATGCTCACCATCATTAGTCATCAAGGAAATGCACATCCAAGCCACGAAGAGACACTACTTCACACCCACTAGGATGACAATAATAAAAAAGACATACAATAACAAGTGTTGATGAGGATGTAGAGAAATTGGAATGCTAATGCTCTTCTGGTGGGAATGTAAAATTGTACAGCCACTTTGGAAAACAGTCTGGCAGTTCTTCAAATAGGTAAACACAGAGTTACCATCTGTGACAGTTTAAAGTTCTTTTCTAAATCCCAAAAAGAAAAAGATTGTGTTTTTTAACTAATCCATTCCTGTGGGTGTAGTACCTTTTGATTGGATTACATCAGTGAATGAGCCAGCTTGGGTCTCCACCCTCCCGCTGGGTCTGATATAAATGGAGACACAGAGAAAGAGACACACACACAGAGAAAGAGAGCTGCCATATTTGATCCGGCCATGTGAGAGACAGGTTTGCAGGAAAACAGAAAAGCCCGGAGAGGATGAGAAGGTCCCGGAGTCTGGAACCAACAGAGCACAGAGGCATGGAAAGAGGCCCCTGAGGGGCTGGGCCCATGGAGTAGCTCAAGGCTGAGGAGACAAGCCCTGCCATATGCCTGCTGGCCACGTGGCAGGACACCAGGATCAACAGAAGCTGACTTTGGTGAGAAAGCATCTCTGATGGTGCCTTGATCTGGGCATTTCATGGCCTTGAAACTGTAAGCTTTTACCCCAAATATATGTCCTTTATAAAAGCCAACCCATTTCTGGTACTTTGCATAGGCAGGCCTGTGGCAAACTAAAACAGCATCTGCCCCAGCAATTCCACTCCTAGGAAGATACACGTGAGAAATGAAAATATGTTCGCACAAAAACTTATACACAAGTGTTCATAGCAGCATTACTCACTGTAGCAGTTTGGCAGTTTGATATAGTTATGAATTCCAAAAATAGATATTGCATTATGCTTGTAAACTGGTCTGTTCATCTGGGCATGATTAAGTTATGATTAGGGCTTTGATTGGGCCACATCAGTAGGCCCTTGGTAGGTGGGGTCTCAAAGATGAAAGACATGGCAAAAGAAAGAGCTGGAGTTTTTTGAGTTGGAGTTCTGATGTTGGAGTTCTGATGCTGAGTTTTAATACTGGAGCCTGGGGAAGTAAGCACACAGAGGAGCTTGGTTGTGAGGAAGGAGAGAAGGCCCCAGGAAGAGACAAGCCGTTCGCCTGACAGTTCACAGCTGGCCTTGTGGAGAAAGGCAAAGCCTAGAGAGCCTTACAGTCTACAGATGACCTTGTGGAGGAAACAGAGGAGCTGAACCCAGAGAAAAAACGGAGCCCCAGGAAGAGAGGAACCCAAGAAGCCTGAACCCTGGCAAACATCGGCAGCTATCTTGCTCCAACATGTGGCAACAGACTTTGGTGAAGGAAGAAACTTATGCTTTATGGCCTGGTAACTGTAAGCTTCTACCCCAAATAAATACCCTTTATAAAGACCAACAGATTTCTGGTAATTTGCATCAGCACCCCTTTGGCTGACTAGTACACTCCTCATAGCCAGAAAGTAGAAACAACCCAGCTGGCAATCAACAGATGAACAGATAAACAAAATATGGTATATTCACAAAACGGAATATTATTCAGCCTTAAAAAGGAACAAAGATTTGATACATGCTATGACATGGATGAACCTTGAAAACAGTATGGTAAGTGAAAGAAGCCAGTCTTAAAGACCACATTATATGATTCCATTTGTTTGAAATGTCCAGAATAAGCAAATCCATAAAGACAGAATGTAGATTAATAATTGCCCAGGGCTGGGGAAGATGGGGGAAGGGGTGGGAGGGTAATAGAAAGGGGTGCAGGGTTTCTTTAGGGGGTATTGAAAATGTCCTAAAATTGATTGTGGCAATGGATACACAACTCCATGAATATAATGAAAGCCATTGACCTGTACACTGTACATGGGTGAACTGTTGGTTATGTGAATTATATTATAGCTCAATAAATGAAAGCAAAGTTCTTCCCTTGGGTTCAAAACATCAACTACACAGATTTAGGAAGATAGAGCCATGTCTTAATACCAAGTTTGTGCTGGGGGCCGAGCTTGCATGGTGGTAGCTAACTGTCCCCGGGACGTGAGTCGACTTTGGATTGGTTTTATTGAAATGCCAAGATAAACTGAGACTGGTTTTGTGGAAGCAAAATGTCCCTCCAAGAAGGATGATGAATGCTCTCACCATCCACCCCACTAAATTTCTCAGACTGTAAGTCTCTGACTCAGCAGTCTGGATCTTGCATTTCTAACAACCTCCCTGGTGACTCCATGCTACGGGCCACAGCCACACCTCTGAGTAGCAAGGCAGGAAAATGAAGCTTAGCGGGGGCTAAATAACTAACCCAGGCCACTCACTCACAAGGAGCAGAGTCAGGATTTGAATTCGGGTCTGATTGACTCCAAAATTCAGGTTCTTCCCATTATACTACCCACGACACCAGTTCAAGATACTGTGTTCTAGAGCTGAAAGAAGGATCCAGGATGGAAGCCATGTCACAGGAGAAGCGGCTGGAGAAGGACAGATGAGTGATCTCAAAAAAAGACTCAGGAGATGTGGCAGCTGCCCCTAAACCCGTGAAAAACTATTCCATGGAGGAGCCAAGCCCTTCTACCTGATGGCCCCATTGGGGGGCCCTAGGCGGAAGAATAGACCTAGGAGCACATCCATGTGGGCTTCTTACAAGGACAGTTCTAATAGTCAGAGCCGTCCCAGAATAGAGCAGGCTGTCCCAAAACGAAAAGGCACAACACAGAGGCCACTGAGTCCCATACACCACCTTCATGAATTCAGCATTCCTGTGTACTACCTGTCCTACTAGTCCATCTACCACAAATAGGCATCCTTTGCTAAAATTGTAAAAATTAATTTTACAAAGACAAAGCATCATGGAATTCTAGCCAAAGGCACTCAACTGGGGGCCTACTCTTTTTGTGTTAAAAAGGGAGATTAACAGGTGTTAGAGACATTAGCAAGAAACTGAAAGTTTTCCTTTGATATATTTAGGACTGAAATAAAATTCAAAAGCTCATCCTTTTCTCCTTCTGAAATTCTGGCACACGACCTAATGATTAAAACACCCTTTCAACCATGGGCTTCTAGACCCTACATCCCTTCTCTAAAGCTCAATAGCCCTATTTTCCTCTAGCATTGCCCAAATGGTTTCAAGCCCCTCTCATCCTCCCCATTACCCTCCATGGAAAAGTTCCAGTTTGCTTCAGACACGGCCTGAGCAGTACACCAAAGAGAGCCAAGCTAGAATTGAGCTGGAAGATTATCCTTCCATTAATGCAGCCCCAGGTCACCTCTGCTTCCCGGCTGGTGCTCATGGTGCTTACTGCTGAGAGTCGCTGGCTCTTTTAACCTACACTGGTATAAAGTCACATCTTCCCCTGGCCCAGACTTGATCAGTGAGTGCTTTTGGATGGACTACATGACAGTTACCCAATGAGGCAGCTCCTGGATCAGTATAAGGAAAAAGTTTCTAACAATTAGGAATAGTTTAAAAACAGACTAGATATGACCTAGTATTCTACTCCTAGGTATACACCCAATTCCACTTACATACCCACTCTGTATACATATACACTCAATGTATACCCAATATATACCCAAAAGAATTGAAAGCAGGGATTTGAACAGGTTCCTTACACCCATGTTCATAGCAGCATTATTCATAAAAGACACAAGGTGGAAGAAAAACCAAATGCCCATCAACAGAAGAATGGATAAATATGGTATATCCATACAAGGGAATATTATTCAGCTGTAAAAAGGAATGAGGTTCTGATACACACTATAACGTGAAGGAACCTTAAAAAAAAAAAAATGTTATGCTCAGTAAAATAAGCCAGACACAAAAGGACAAATATTGCATGATTCCACTTATATGAAATATCTAGAATGAGCAAATTCAGAGAGACAAAGAGTAGATGAGAGGTTACCAAGGGCTGGGGAGAGTGGGTAATGGGGAAGTTATTGCTTAATGGGTACAGAGTTTGTGTTATGGGTAATGAAAAGGGTTTTGTGTGTGTGTGTGTGTGTGTGTGTGTGTGTGTGTGTTTTAATTAAAAAGAATAAACTTTGTTTTTAAAGAGGTTTCAGATTATAGAAAAGTTATACAGAAAGTATAAGGGATTCCCATATACCCCACCCCCTTCTCTCCCACATCTTCCCCTATTAATAACATCTTACAATTGTGTGGTATATTAAGTTACAATTGATGAATAAATATTGAAGCATTGCTACTAACCAAAGTCTATAGTGTACATTGTGGTTTACACTTAATTTCAATGCCCTAAAAATGCTCTATGATCCACCTATTATATCCTTCCCCTCCCCTCAGAACCTTTGGTAACCACTATCTTTATATCAATGTTACATGTTCTTCCATTACTACAATATTAATAAGTTTACTTTGCCCATGGTTGCATTCCCCCCTTATGTTTGTTCATTCCTCAACAAATGGATGGATTTGGGGTTGATAATGCCTATCTGCCTCAGATTGAGAGGGGGCTTAGATTTTATGGGGCATATGGAAGGAGCTGTTTTGCTTGCAGTTGTAGATACTGTTTTTTTGGGATGGGCATTGTCCATCATCATCATTGTTAGTTGTCCTGTGCGAGTTCAATGAGCTGGAGAGTAAGTGTTGTTGCAAGTCTTCTGAGATTCATGGCTCAACTGGCCTATGAACAGACTGAAGATTTAAGTCTCTGAGACAAACATTTAAGGGTATAGTGCTAATTATAGGCTCAAATAAAAGGGGTTGAAGAATCATGTGTAGGGAAATTATCAATGAGTCTAACTCTGTTACATTGGAGAAATAGGTTGTCATATATTCCAAGCTAAAGCCCACTGACAGGGAGCTGATTTCAAAGGATTGTGTGACTTGCCCATAGTATCTGGACAGCTCTAGAGCTCTAAGGGGCACCCCTATTTGAGACTTTGTTCACAGTGGCAGTTAGTGAGATCTGCCTGAGACATGCATAAGTGTAACCTCTGCAATGACCACCCAATTCATTTTGAAATCTCTTAGCCGTAAAAACTCTTGTCTTTTATGTTTCCCCCTTTTGGTCAAGGTCTTTTTCCAAATGCATTGCTGGTTGGTGCTTGGTATGAATCCCTTGGTGCCAGGAAGGCTCATCCCTGGGAGTCATGTCCCAAGCCAGGGGTGGGGGGAAGGTAGTAGTTTGTTTGCTGGGTTTGGCTTAGAGAGAGGCCACATTTGAATAACAAGGAGGTTTTCAGGAGGTAACGCTTAGGCAATAGTTATTATTAGGCTAAGTTTCACTTTTACAAGAGTTTCATAGTTATATGCATTAATATTGAGGGCTTCACATATTGGTCTTTTGTCTTTTATGAGACACTTATGTACTTAAGAGATTCTTGTCCCTCTATTTGAGAATGTAGCAGGACTCCCCAGGACGGGAATTTAATATTTTGTTGTTTATTGTGTGGGTCTCCACCCACTGAAATAACACCCTATAACAGGATGAACACATTCATATTCCATAGAAGCATGCCCTACAGTTCCTAAAGAAGTTGAATATAGACTTGCCATATGACCTGGCAATACCACTGCTGGATATATACACAGAAGATATGAGAATAGTGACACGAACAGACATCTGCACACCTATGTTCATAGCAACATTATTCACCATTGCCGAAAGCTGGAAACAACCCAGGTATCTATCAACAGATGAATGGATAAACCAACTGTGGTCTATTCACACAATGGAATATTATGCAGCTGTAAGAAGAAATGAAGTCATTAAGCATATGACAACATGGATGAACCTGGAGGACATTATGTTGAGTGAAGCAAGCCAGACACAAAAGGACAAAGACTGTATGAATGCGTTACTATGAACCAAATATATTGTGTAACATATTGTTTGATTAAAAAAAAATTATATATCTAATACATTTAATTGAGAAATGTATATATTTATTCATCTGTGTTTACTTTTTAGTTTTTAATTGTTTATATTTTCAATTATTAAATGTACAAAATAAAGTAAAAAAAAAAAAAGTATAAGGGATAGAGAGTGAGTGTGGCTCA
>JAQZBX010087126.1:0-12910 GCA_029593785.1 Cabassous unicinctus
AAAAAAAAAAAAAGAAACCACCACTTAAGAAAACAAAACAAAAAATATGTGCTACCTAACTATAGTTGAATTAAACTGGAAATCAATGACAGAAAAGTACATAGCACCTTTCAGAAGCATGTTGAGGCTTTCTACTTTCCTAATATGATAAAAATTACCTATTTGTACCATGATTGTGAAGACTGCATAACAGCTATTGTAGCATTTCTTAATAGTCATTCTGTGCCAGGTACTAGTCTAAATGGTTACACATTCCATTTAGTGCTCCTCTCAAGTAGCAATGAAGGTGGGTAACATTGTTAATGTGCTAACAGGTGGAGAACCCAATTCATCATAGGTAAAGCAATGCTATCATGATCATCCAGCTCACAGGCCACTGTGTTGGGCTCTGGCACCAGGCACTAATACACTTTGGACAATTTCAGAGACATTATTTTGTCATTTAATCATTAGCAACACATTGAGTTTGGTCTTACAATTGAACATCACCCCATTCCTGAGAGGAAAACCCTGAGGATGAGCAGGAAATCTTATTGTCCTGGGACTGGCCTGAGGCCAGGCTCTGGATTTCCTACTCTGCTCCTCTTTTTAAAGGTTCACAAGCATTTCACCTTAAGAGCCCTCAGAATATTAGGGGAAATGTGATTTTCTTTCTAAGTGATTATCCATTTAATCATCACCAATTCTTCTCATAAATTCAAATACACTAATATATCTCAATACATAAAAGTTCTGTTCATAGACAGATTTTACTTGGGCCCTGTTCCCTAACCATCTAGAACCAATTATCTCATTGAAATTATCTGTGGGCACTGGCTGCTATTGGTGCCAAAGCCTATGTTCCCAGGAATTTTCTTTGCTGCCATTGGAGAAAACCACTTAGAAATAAAGAGCATGAAATCTCTTTTTATGATGGAAAGACTTCATTCAGGTTCTTATTTATCTCTACTGAATATGCCCACTCATCACTGCCTGCAGGTGAAACATCATTGGACCTTCACCAGAAAACCTGACTTGTCTATACAATGTAAGTAAAAACGATATTAACTTCTGGGGCTGTGTTGTTAATAACTCTTTTCTCTCTTCTTTTCCTTTCCTCCAAGAATCACCCCATTTCTTTCCTCAACTATTCATTTTATTTTTTGAGAGAAATTTTCAAGGGGACTATTGTTAAAAATATAAATATGGAAGTTATTCAAATAATTTGAGAAACCATCTCTTTTTTATTCAATGCAGTAAAAAACTTCAGTTCAAACAGTTTCAACAGAAGTGATAGCTATTCATGGAACCAAAGAGTGAACTAATTGCCATACCCAATGGAGCACAGCCAAGAGCAGCTCTGCAAACTGACCAGAGCCTGAATATGTTGAATGCTCATTTAAATGTATACTTAAACATATCTAATTCAGGTTGGATGTTTATTGCCTGAAAATATAAATAATGATATATGTATAATATTGCTAATTAATTAATAATTTCAATAATGATTGGCCTAATATTTTCTCTTTACCAAGCACTCTGCTATATTTACATAGTACATAGAGAATAAAGGAATCCCTGTCATAAAATAAAACTGTGTACACGACCCCTTACACTTCAGGTGTAATTGTAAGGCTTTCTCTTAAGATATCATGAAAAACATTTAACCATTCAGTTGGCAATTGATTTCCACAGCTTTTAAACAAATGTCTGCATTTAGTCCACTCTAAAATATCTTGAAAGATAGATTTAATTATAAATAAATTAAAGATTGCATGGATGTCTCAATTAGTATATAAAAAATTAAATATTAATGGCTAAAATATACCTTCTGATTCCTGAAGTCTTCACAATAAAAGGCAAAAAATCACTTGTTTTTACAAATTTATGGGCCCACTTGTGGTATGATTTAGTTATCTCAGGAGAAATTTGCTGGTTATCCTCCTGCAAACTGTATAGTGTTTAAGAATAGTATCAGTTTTGCAATCTCTATTTCTCTGTACAGAACAATTTATATTAAGTAATACTTCTTTTAACAGAAAATCACATTAGCAAATGCTCTGTGCTCACATTTCCTTACTTCATTGTTTGCTTTTTAAAAAGTGGTAATATGAATTTAAGGTGGAAGAAATATAAGTGTGAAGGAATCACATGTTTAATCCTGTTTTTATGTTTAGCATATGTTGATTTACTTTTCTTCAGTATAGCTAACATTATGAGAAAATCTGAATATTTTTAAAAATATTAAATTCATGAAGTAGGTATTTTTGCAATTTTTTTACGAAGGGAAACTGAGTTTTCAAGATATTTGTGACATTCTCAATAGCCATTTAGTAAAAAGAAAAAAAAAGGCAGAATCAGGATGTAAAACATATCTTCTCCTGAAGTTTGCACAGATTTAACTCTGCTATGCTGGAAAATCAGTAAATCAAGGTGGAAACCTACAATTAATTGGTGACTGTGAAATAATAAAAGATGTTCACTCTGTGTTCTAATTGTGAAGTCTTGATGCATTATTGAATCATTTTGAAATATCCTGAAACAAAGGGTATCATAATGAGAAAAAGATTTTTTTTCTTAAGAACAGTAGGAAAGTCTGAAAGGGACACAGGCACTGTTTTCCTACAGTTAGCAGAGGTTCTCTATGTTATAAGTAGTTATATTTGTCATGAGAAAATGGGAACAACAAAACAAATATATGATATGCATTAACATTGAGAATTAAAGAGTAAACATGTAAGCATTTTTTAAAAAGTGTGCATTCTGTTGTTTCCAGTTGAAAAAGAAAACAGACAGTTAAACCAACTTGAGAAGAAAACATTTTCACTTTACAATTAAGTAAGGGTTAACCTAAGGCCAATAGTGAAAGGGAACATTATAATTGTTAAACATTCATTAAGGACCCACACATCATGTAATAAATTTCTATCTCAGCTTATTCAATTTCTGAAACAAGTTCAGATTTTATGGGAAAACATAATAGTGTTTAATATAAAACAAAACACTCAAAACACTTTATGTAGTTAACTTTATATTGTTAATAAAGGAATGCATTTTCCCCACAGGTAATATCTACATATCAAAACTTGCAAATGACTTTTTTTTTAACAGAAAAACCTGAGCACCTATTTAAATTAAAGGAGTACATGGAGAAGCATGAGAAACTTATGATGTCTTTTAGTGGTAAACATTTACCTCATTCAAAGAGGAGAGAGGATCATGACGAGGGTGGTGAAGTGGATTAAGAAATACATGGTTCCATTCACCCCAAGGAAACAGATGAAGGGGTAAGAAAAGTGAAAATATATAAGATTCTTAAAATTGAATTTCTAAATATTGTAGGACAAAATCTCTTAGAATTTTTTAAATGGATAATGACAGTATACACTGACATTGAGTAGAGACTGGGGCAATACATGTATTTTACTCTTCTAGATGAGTTGAAACCCAGATCATAATAAATATTTCTGAGTTGATGTTATCTGGGTTAATATTCTTGACGTTACTCTTTAGTAAGGTCAAGAATATTAAAAATATGAAGCAACATAGAAAAAGTGTTCAATACTGCTCATGGACCACCTAATAATGAACATGTGGGAAATCAGTGGAGAGATGGTTCAGCTCTGGATAATTGCGATTTAACAGGGATGCCAAAATTGGGGTCTCACAGATCCTGCAGCATTCACATGGCTTGAATGTTGCTGTACTGGTGAATACTGGGCCTGAATGAGGAGTATGGGTTGACATGGTGGGGAAGAATGAATCTCAGTAGGACCAGGAGTTGTGCTGGAGGAAATGCTCCATGTGGCAATGCACTGTCTGAGCAGACAAATCTGACATTGAATGCTCACCCTTCCACTTACATTTTCATGATTAATAAATGTCCTTGACCTTTCACTTAACCTACTCTTTTTTTTACATATTTTACTTGCCAGTTTTCAATGAGAAGTACCATACATAATATATGAAAAATATAACTATAAAATAAATTATAAATAAATGGAAGGTGGTATTAATATAATTCACTTGGTTGATTATTTTATCCAGGACATTGAACAAACACAACAAAGCCAGAAAACATCTAAGAAAGTATTGAGAATTTACAAAGATATGTTGAAGAATAAAATGTCAAAATAAAAGTGTATATATTAACAGATGTTAGGAAGATTATGTGTATAGGCACTGAATATGTGGTGACCAGAGAGTGGACATTTTAAAGGTTAATTTTCAAATGAAATCAGTTTGAAAAGTCATAGTGGGTGAAGTGAAGATTAAAACAATTTTCTACCTGGTGGCCAGGGAATGGATTATAATTGATTATAAAATATTGATAGGCCCCAAATAAATAGTTCCTGCCTATCTCTACTAAGAATATGTTTTCTCATCATAAATCATAAATATTAAAATTCTATGACTATTACTATTGATATAGGGATGGATAGAAGTTACCGATATGAAATAATTAATCTTCCAGGCAATCTTTAAATTCTAATATATACATTTTATAAATAATAAGTGATATAAATATATGCAAACATAGGCACAAGCTATTAAAAATTATATTTTATTGTTACTCCTACCCTGAAAATTAGATTCACAAGCAGGGAGACTAAAGAGCATGAAGAAACATTATGTTATATTCTACTAACCTAACACAAACTGAAGAGAACAAAATTGTATTAACATGAGATAAATATATTTAGGCTAATTTATTCCCCATATTTATTCTCCATAGTTTTTTTTTAGGGATTATTACTCTGTCTTTCCATGACCAAGGCCAATTTTCCTAAGATGCCCAAATCTACCACAATGACTGAATTCCTGCTTACAAGATTTTTGGATGTCAGGGAGTTCAGAGTCTTACATGCCATGCTATTTCTACTGATGTACTTGGCAAAAGTTTAGGGACATCTTCTCATTGTCACAGTAACCATGCTCCAGCAAAGTCTTCTCACCCCACTTTATTTCTTTCCTAGGAATCTTTCTGTCTTGGACATGTTCTACATTTCTGTAACAATCCCGAAGGCATGCATCATCTTCCTTCATGAAAACAGGAGGATTTCATAGCTGGATGTGCAGCTCAGATCTTCCTTGTGGTTGCATTTGCTACAGTAGAGTTGCTGTCCCTCACTGTCATGGCCGATGACTGCTATGTGGCCATCTGCCAGCCTCTCCATACACTGTGATCATGAACCCTATGGTCTGTGTCAAGATGACTCTGGATTCCATACTCATTGGACTGGCCTACTCTGGAATCCACACTGGCAATACTGTCCAGCTTCACTTCTGTCAGTCCAACATGGTACATCAGTTCTCCTGTGATGTCCCTTGTCTACTGAAGCTCTCCTGCTCTGACAACTTCAGCAATGAAATTTTAATTTTTATCTCTCTGGTAGTGATTGTTGGTGGCTGCTTTGCCTTCATCACCAAACCTTATATTTACATATTTTCTACTATGCTTAAGTTTCCCACCAGGGAAGAGTGAGGAAAGGCCTTTTCCACCTGTGTCCCTCACACCTTTGCGGTGACTGTCTTTGTCAGCTCAATCGCTGTTGTGTATGTGAATGTAACCTCCTATTCACCTTCAATTCAGGACATGGTCACCTCTGTGTTGTATTGTATAGTGCCTCCTTTCCTGAATCCTTTAATCTTTGTCTTAGAAACAAGCAGATAAAGGAGGCTGTAAAGAGACATATAAGTAGAATTCTTTATTCAGGAAAAATATAGGATAATTGTTTGAAGCCATTTCCATTCTGATGATGCAATTAAAAATATGACTCAGAATTAAATTTCTTTCTCATTTCCAACTTCAGTGACCTGAATTGACTAATTGTCTGGTAGCCTAAGACAAAATAAGAATCTGAGAAAAATGTGCATAGTGAAAGAGATCAATGATAATGTACATTTCTGAAAAATGTGGCAGTAGAAATTTTAAATAAGAATTAATTTTATTCATTGCAAATATTAGTATTTATAAAAGGAAAATCACTGCTAGGTTGAGAAATTTCATAACTAAGTTTACAATTTGCAGGCATTAAAATTTATATTCCAAAGAGACACATTTTATTCTCTATTTCTACATCTATTGCTTCTGATGCATCCTTTCAATGTATTTTGAAGATAAAATCTTGAAATTTTGCATTTAAGAAGACTTTCTTATTGGTCTCTCATATCTTATAGCCCATATCCTTATAATAACATTTGAATTAGTCTCAATACTCTCCAGTGGATGGAAAATGGTTGCCATACTGGATAATTTCCCAAACACATGCAATCTTGCAGAAAAAGTCAATAAAATATTACAGTTTCAGTTTCTAGATATGTAAATTGGGTAAATTATTGTCACTCCAGCCAGCATTCTCATATCTGTTAATTCTAAGATTGTTATTATCACAAGGTATTGATGTGATACTTAAATAATCAGATTTATTACTTTGTAAACTATTGCTCTGCCTGAAAATGTTCTTTTTATTACAAAGGATTTTCAGTAAAATAATACTATTTGACTGTGTATTTAAACATTGTGTTTATGTTGTAGAAAAGCATTGTTAAGCAAGCAATGTGTAAATAACAATGTTATTTAATAAAATAACAGCACAGTATATTTAAACAGAGATTATTAAATTTTATTCTTCACACATACCCAAAGATTCATCTTGTAGACTTATTTCCTAATTGAAATAGTCATTTTTACCATGACATTTTATCAGGCTCATTTTGAAATGTTGTTTCACGTAAATTCCATAGTAATTTTATGGGCATAATAATATAAAACCACAATAAATAAAGCAAAATTAAGAGAACAAAAGGAGAAATGGGAAAACAATTCCATAATTAAACATTTTAAAGGTGTAGCTCTGTGACCTGGTTTGTCATTTGTGGACCCCAGAAAATTATGTTCCTTAGCTAAACCATTCCTGTGCCTGTAAATGCAGTGTAGATGGGGCCTTTTGATTTGATTCATTTAAGGGAACTTGAATTAGATAAGTTTTGTTTGGATCAGTTAGGGTCTTTGATTGTATTATATCAGTGAGGCATGACCCAGGTTAGGTTTCTGCCCTCTGGCTTTGGTTTTAAATAAGCACAGAAAGCAGAAAGACGCAGACAATGAGAGGCACCATTTTGACCCTGCCATTTGAGAGAGAGGACTCTGGTGATTGGCTGCCATCTTGCCATGCCATGTGACAGGAATCCAGGATCCAGCAGCTACCTCTTGGTGACACAGCATTTCTGATGATTTTACCCCAAATAAATTTCCTTTATAAAAGCAAACACATTTCTGGTATTTTGCATCAGCAGCCTGAGCAAACCAAAAAATACTCTGTGATTCTTAATTTCATTTGTCAACTTGGGTAGATTATGGTGTTCAGTTGTTTGGCAAGCAAGCACCAGCCTAATTATTACTGTGAGGATATGTTCTGGATTTAAATCATTAGTAAGCTAATTGCATCTTTGGCTAACATCTACAATCAACTAAGAAGATTGTCTTTAACAATGAGAGAAGTCTCATCCAATCTGCTCAAGTCATTAAAAGGAGAACAGATGATCTCAGCAGTGGGAAAGAACAATTTCCATCTCTATTTCAGCCAGCCACCTCCTGGGGATTTCATCCAAAACCTTCATAGGAGTTCCTAGGTTGTTACCTATTCTTTGGAATTTGAACTAGTTCATCCCCACTGTCATTCATGTGAGTCAATTTCTATGATAAACACCAAAATATTTGCACTATATGTCACTTTTGTTTCACTGGAGAACCCTTTCTAATCCAAGCTCCAACAACTGACAAAACATCTGATAAAAATAAGAATAGATAGCAGATTTGAGCAATGCAGTTCTTCAATTATACCTCACTGACATTTGTAGAACTCTATACCACAAAACTTCCCATTTTACATTTCTCAAATGCACATTGGACTTGCTAAATCAACCATATAGTGAGTCATAAGGAAAACTTGTATGAAGTTCAAAAAGTGGAAAGCATTACAGAATATTATTTTTGTTCTCAGGTGTCAAAGAAGAGAGGGTGGGTATAAAAAAATCTCCAATTCTAATTATTCATATGTGTATTTCTTCTGGCAGTTTTACCAGTTTCCCACCATTTGTTTGTAGTTCTATCATTTGATTATGTGTTTGGGATTTATTTATGACCCTGATATCATTTTGCAATGACATTCATTATACCTGTTAATATTTTGTTCTTAAATCTACTTTACCTGATACTAGCTTAATAATTTAATCATTACAATTTTTTTTCAATTAGTGTTAGCATTATACGACTTTATATCATTTCAACTCTTTGTTTTAATTTAAAATGTACTTTTGAAGGCTACATAAAATTGAGTAGTATTTTTGAATTCTATCAGAGAATCTCTTCTTTTTAGTTTTTATTTATACTATTTACAGTAATTATAATTTTTGATATGTTTAGGTTTAATTGTATCATATTGTTATTTTTAAATTTTAACCTATATGTGCCTTATTCATTTTTAAATAATTTTTAGCTATCATTTGGATTTATTAAACAAATTTTATCCTCTTCATTTCTTTGTCAGTTGTAATTCTTTGTTTTCTGATATTGGTTTTTGCTTTAGAATACATTACATATATGTTTAACTCACATAAGTCTACCTTCATTTGATTTTACACCAGTTCACACTTAGTATGATATTGCAATATTATACTTCCAGATATTCTCTCATGGCATTTGGGCTATTTTTGTCATACACTTGACATATAGATATCATATAAGACACTCAAAATATTGTCTCTATTTTTGCTATTAAGTAAATTTTCTCTTATAGAGCTTTTAATAATAGAAGTGATTATGTGTTTATCTATATATTTAATTTTTACTTTGTGTAGATTCATATTTTAAAACCATATCATTTATCCTTCTTCTTAAAAGACTTCCTTTTAAATTCTTTCAATGTGAGTCTTCTGGCAATGAATTTGTTTAATTGTGAAAGCCTCTAAAAGTCAATATTATCATTATTTTTGAAAGTTTTTTAAATTTAATATATAATTCTATGTTGACATTTTTTTCTTTGGGTAATATAAAGATATAACTCCCCTCTTTCTATTTTACATTGTGTTATCCCACAGTTTGAAATTATAAGTTTATTTCTGTTGAAATTCATGAAAGAAAATTTTTCTTTGGGCACAAATTAAATAATATCCCACTTAGTTTGCAAATTTGAATTATGCATGTTTGCAAATTGGAAAGAGTTTGAGAAAAAATGTGGTTATAATCTTCACCTTAAAATAAGTTCTATAAAATATCGGAGAGACTGTGAGATCATCTCAACAATAAGACAAAGAAAATGATTCAACCTATTATTTCTTCAATTCTATTAAAGATGCTACATAACTTGTACCATTTTTTATATAAAGATGATTAACTCATAGCACACGGTGGAAGACTTTCTGTATTAGGACTTAATTCTCTGAAATTAGTGAAGAAGAATGGTAAACTTTTTGTGTATTGTGGATCACTGTGACAAGCGGATGAATCACAGAAACCATCTCTCAGTTGTGTAAAGTGTGTAAACAATATATAGGACTACCAGATAAGTCAATTATATGGAATACTAGTCTGTCCAGAAACTTCTGGCTCCCCACCTACTCCACAGGGTCTGTGGACCTCAGTTTAAAAACCCATTAGACTCTGAAGGGATAGCTTTATTCACATGTATGCTGAGAAAACATTTTCTTATTTACATTGTACAGACAAGTTCATTGGAGTATATTAATGGAGTTTTTGGTAGAAAATATTTTGTACATTGATGATATATCAAGGAGTAGTGCAGATCTGATAGATCACTTCCATAGAAAAGAATAATCTGCATTTCAGCTCTGATTGGAGAATAACTGTCAGGTGGCCATGAGAACTGAGCATTTTGGCATCAACATAATTGTGTATTCCAATGAATTCCTCCACTGGAACTTAATACTGCAGATCAATAAATAGCTTCATTGTTGTTTCAGGAAATTAAAATCTTCCAATATATCTGGGAAAATACTTGTTCATCTCAACAAAAGCCTGCTTATGAAGACAAGAATTAGCTCATCAGGATTTGTCCCATGACACTTATTATATCACATTAACATCTCATTCTCACTGTGTCCCCCATTCTTAAGGTATTGTGAATTTTTCCCAGTCACAAACAATTAACAGCATTTAAAATCTTGCCTTATACAGTTTCACCTCAGAACCCAAAAAGTTTATAAATATCCTTGCTAAATTTCTTCTTCTGAGAGTTTTTAATATGATATTCACCATTGATTTAGGAACTTTAATAAAATTCTTTGATCATCATTTTTTGCATCATGGTCTCTGTGCAATAAATTTGCCTGCTTAATGTGTAGAAAATGATAATAAATCATTATTCTGTAATTAATCATTTAATATGTGGTAATGCAGTGTCATTTGAATTGAAATTACATTTTAAAATAAAACCATCAGTGTGACAAAGGGTATTGTTTTTCTTCAGTATATATCTATGTGTGCGTAAGAGAGAGAAATAGCAAACATAAATAAAACATGTTAAAGTACAAATAGTGTATGATTCCACTTTTATGAAATAACTAGAATTATGCGATTTCATAGAAACAGAGAGTAGGGTATATGTTGCTGGTTTGGGCAGGAGGGATAAATGAAGAGTTGACATACATTTGGTGATAAAAAAAGTTTTAGTAATGTATGATATTGATTGTAGCACAACACTGTGACTGTGATTAATGCCACAGAATTGTATACTTGGAAATGGTTGGGATGGTAAATTTTATGTTGTATATATGTTACCACAGTTTAAAAAGAGAGAAGAAAGAGACAGTGAAAATTAAATAGATCTTGGACTGGACCTAAAATAGTGGCCAAATAACATTATTTGTAAACTTGGAACACCTCATGTATAAAACTGTATACACTATATCAATGTTAAGTGTTTGAACTTGATAATTGTTCTCAATGTGGTTACATAAGAGAATATCCTTGTTCTTAAGATATATACATGGAGGAGCTGGTAGGTTAGATTATTTACTACCACCCTAAATCAATATGTTCTTAATTTAAATACATTCCTGTGAGTGTAAAACCATTGTAACTAGGACCTATTGAAGATGTGATTTTCAGCTAAGTTGTGGCCCATCTGAAATTGGGTTTTAATCCTATTACTGACAGCTTTATGAAGAGAAATGTTCCTGGAGGAGGTGAAGCTGGAAATCAGTGGAAGTCAAAGGAGGAAGGATATGGCATTGTCATATGCCTTGCCATGTGACAGAAAAGCTAAGAACCCAAGGATCACTTGCAGGCTACCCACAATGCCACACTCTTCTAGAAGAAAGCATTGCCTTAATTGTGCCTTGATTTTTGACTTCTCCTAGTCTCAAACCGACAGGCCAATAAACTTGCATTGTTTGAGCCAATCCATTGTATGATATTTGTTTAGCAGCTAGGAAACTATGACAGAAATATTTCATGGTGAATGTGTATGATATAGTCAAACTATTAATAACTGTCTAGAAATAGGTAGACAGGTAAAGAGACAGATATACATATATACAGATATAGATACGAGAGAAGGATGATAGATATATAGAAAGATAGATAATAAAGATTGAATGATATAAGAAATGAGACAATATGTTAAAAAATGTTAAATCTGAGTATCTGGGTTGTAGGTATATAGGAGTTCCAGGTATTTTGGGGCTCTGAAGTGATATTAATATATATATTTATAATTTTAATGGTTATGTCTTCTGGTTGAAATGACTCCTTTGCCAGTATATAATGACCTTTGTCTCTTGTAAAAGATTTGACTTAAAATTTATTTTATCTAGCATCAGTATAGCTACCTTAGCTCTTTTTTTATTATTATTTGCATAACATATTTTCCATTCTTTCACTTTCAACCTACCTGTATCTTTGAACTTAAGGTGAGTATCTTGTAAACAGAATATACTTGGGTCATACATTTCCAGTCTACCAATCTTTGCCTTTTGAGTATACAGATTAAAACATTTATTTTGTAAGTACTAAGTAATATACAGGGCTTTTTCTACCATTTTGCAATTTGATCTAAGTCTTTTATTTTTTTTTTGTCCTCATTTCTTCCATTGATGCCTTATTTCATATTTATTTGATTTTTTGTATTGTACCATTTTGAGGCTCTTCTCATTTCTTTCTATATATATTTTGATATATTTGCTTTGAATTAGATTTGAAATCAATTCGACTTCATTTGTAGACACTCACACTGTTCTTATAGGACTTTTGTTACAAATTCTATCTTTATATATTATATGCCTAAGCCATAGGTTTATCATTATTTTTATGTATTCACCTTTTAGAACTTGCAACAAATAAAAAAGTAGAGCTACACACAAAAATATACAATCATAGTACTGATATTTATAATTAGTCATATGGTCACCATTACCCATGGTCTTCATTTCTTTAAGTTGCTTAGATCCATTGTCTAGTGTCCTTTCCTTTCAATTTGAAGAACTCCTTTAGCATTGCTTGTAGGGCAGATCTGGTTATGATGAATTACCTCAGCTTTTGTTTATCTGGTAAAGACATTTTTAATTAGTTTTATTGAAACATAATCAACCATGTAATTCATTTAATGTGTATAAACATTGGTATTTGATATAATAACAGAGTTGTGAATTCAGTACTATAATCAATATTAGAGCTCTTTCATTACACCAACAGAAAAGAAAACAATAACAACAACAAAAACAAACAAATGCAAAAAATCCCAACCCCTTAGTAGTCCCCTCTCAATCTACCCTTCCCCTCTCATACATAACTTCTAATCTATTTCCATTTCTATAATTTGTTTCTATTTATATTTTATATAGATGGAGTTAAAAATATATATAGTACTTTTGTCTAGTTGCATTAACTTAGCATGTTTACTTTTTTTTT
>JAQZBX010087127.1:0-12909 GCA_029593785.1 Cabassous unicinctus
AGAGTAACTTGCTTGACGATGCACCACTCTGGCTTCTCTCCCTTCCTTGTCTTACTTCCCCACTCCCTCATTTGGGCTTCTTCCCAAACTACCTGTAACTCAAATCCTCATCTCAGTGTCTGCTTTGAGGGAAATCAAATCTAGGACTGGAGATAGGAATCTAAGCCAGAGACTGCTACTGGAGAAACCCAAATTAAAGAACAAGAACCAGACACCTAGCAAAGGGCCACATCAATAAGTTAGAGAGGGAAGGTTCAGGAAAGACCCACCCAGAGACACCAAAACAACCAGAGGGGCCCTGGTGTTGAAGGCCAAGTCTTTGCTAAGATGAGTGTGTCTGCTCTCATAATGTCACAGTTGTCAGCTAGACCCATGATCTATCTTCATCCAACTTGGCCTCTTCTAGAGAGCCAGGAAGGAGGTGGCTGTGGGGAGGCTGGGATATCCTGGGCTTCCTTGGGTCACAGCTGGCATGTGTGTGCACGAGTGGGGGTACAGGGCTGACCCAAACATAAGACTATCTCTACGGACTAGGCTAAGCCCACCTGGACTGGGCACACAGGGAGCAGACAGATGTGAGTTACAGAAGAGTTAAGAGCAGGAATCTTTCACTTGATTGTGCTTGGCACAGCATGCATAAATCCTCAAATCTTACTATTCCTTTTCTTTCTGAGCCAGAATATCCCAGAATCATTGCAGGAAGAGTCTTTTCTCCCACCATTCCACAAATTCAGACTCCCCATCCCTCCAACACAATTCCTTCTCACACCTTTCTTTCTGCCCTCCTAGTTAAAGAGAGTCTGGGATAGAGAAGCACATGGAAAAGCCCTTGGCACCCAAAACATTGGCCAGCGTCATCCGTCGAGGCTCACTAAGTGGCAGGCACTGAATGTTTTACGTGCATAATCAAGTTAAATTCTCCTAAAAATCCTGTTTAGCTCCACTTTGCAGATGAGGAAGGTTGAGTAATAGGCCCGACATCACAAAGCTGGTGTGGCCCATCTGGAATTTGACTTCAAGGCTGGTTGCCTCTGAAACCAGATTCAACCTCTCTGCTATATTTTGCTATGTTTGATTATAGGTATAAATTTCTGAGGGAGATATTAATGATAATTAGACAGTGGAATTTTAAAGCACTTTCATCTACATTATATAATGTAGCCTTTATAATAACTCTTTGAGCTTTATTGGGCAAAATTATTGTGCTGTCGTGCTTAGCACAATATGTTACAGAAGCCACTAGTGATAGTAGCATCTTCTCCCTTTTACAAATGAGGAAACTGAGTCTCAGTTTAAGTGACTTGCCAGAGTCACCCAGCCAGTAAGCGAAGAGTTTTGGAAACGTGCACACAGCTCACCAGCTCGCATTTTCTCTTTCTACCTAAGTGCTGGGCATTGCACATTCCACCAGCCAGTCCCTGGACCCTGCTCTCTTCTTCAGAGCCTGCTGGCTGATTTTCTCTGGAATGCACAGGGCTTTCAAAGAAGTGTTTATTCCCTTTCCTAAGCCCAGCACGGAAATCAGAAACAGGATGTCAAAAAATACAAAGGGCTCAGGTTGCAATGTTGCTGGAATGTAAAACCAGGAAACTTTCCTTTCATCTCTTGAGAGGTTGTAACAGGATGGTTGGAAATTAATTTGGACTTTCGGGGGGCATGGGAAAGAGGAAAGAGAAGCCCAGAGACAGCTCATCAGGGCCTGCTTTGATTGAGAGCCCGTACTATATGGATAATAGGCAGCTGTGGGCCATTCCATGGAATTGGACCACGACGTCTGGGAGGCCACAGAGGTGAGGGGGAGATGAGCGCGGGTCAGTGATTTTATGGTCCTCAGAGCTTCCCATTTTTAAAATTTAAAAGCTCAATTATCCTGGGGCTGCTGTTCTCACCTCGGGGGAGGATTTTATCTCCCAGGGGACATGAAGTAATGTCTGGAGTCACAACTGGGGGTGTGTGTGGGGGTGTTACTACTGGCACCTAGTGGGTACAGACCAGGGTTGTAGCTAAATATCCTACAATGCACAGGACAGCAATCCCTTAGCAAAGAATTATTCAGCCCAAAATGACAGTAGCGTTGTGACTGAGAACCTCTGCACTAAGACAACTGGAACTTTCTGACTGTTAACTCTATCAGCAGATAGCAGTGGAAGGAGAAAACATATGCCTTAAGAGTTTTGAGGGTGCAAGAGTGTTAATTTTTTGAAGTTGTTTTATCGAAAACTGCAAAATATTACATTGTATCCCAATCCACCACTCATTCATTTATTCATTCATTCATTCATTCAACTAATATTTCCTAAGCACTTACTATGGCTCATGCCCTTACTGGTTCTTCTTTCATTTTGCTATATCATAATCCTCCTTTGGGCTTAGCTTAGACATCTCTGACTTGGAGAACCTTCCCTGTGACTAGCCCATCTAAAGCAATCCACACCTACCTGTCCTGCTCGATCCCTTGAACATTTCCAGTTTAGCGCTTACACATATCATGGCTATTTTAGTTAATTTATCTTCCTCCCTGATATGTCGTTTCCATGAGGACAAGGGCCATGCTTATCTAGTTGATTGCTGTAGCCCCTGTGCCTCGCCCTGGGCGAAGTGTTTTAAATATATGATCCTCTTATTGTCCCCATTTTACAGGTGAGAAAATTGAGGCACAGTTTATTAATTCATTTGCTAAATGAATGAATACAATTGACCCCTCTCCCTAAGATGATGTATTGTGTTTATGTTGTAGCTCAGCTTATTCTTGCTGATCTATGCTTCTGGGGGCGTGACCCCATTTGAGAAGTTTAGGGGATAAACACTCTACTTAGGACCTGGCACAGACCTGCAACTTCCTCATGAGCTGTTAGATCTTTGGTAAGTCAAGTCCTCATTCTGAGCCTCAGTGAACTCATGAGCAAAAACAAAATGAAACTCTTATACTTGGTCCACTTTCTCAAACATTCCTCAGAACACTGACTCTAAGAAATGTTATTAGATTTTCATTCCCCAAAGTGGAGTGCCCATGGTCATGTATGTGAGGACAGATATTAAAGACTTTTTCAAATGCAGGACTTATCAGAGCTTTTAATGTTAATGTACATTTTAAATACCTGGAAAGAACTTTTTTTTTTCCCATTGTTTCCCAAGCATATCTGGACAAGGAAAACAGCTTCTGAGACACAGAGTGCAGGACCTGAATTCCTCAACATGCAGCTTGTGCAATGTTGGATGGCACAACAGGTAGAATCCCCCTCACCCTTACATTCAGACTCTCTGCAGTGAATTTAGGGTAATGTCTTCTATTCTCAGCTGTGGGCCCAGTGTTGCTCTCTGAGTCTGGGGCTGCCCTCCAATACCTGTGGTCTCCTCTCCTGCCTTGGCACGTTGCTACACCACATTTCTCACACCTATACCCTTCCCTTACAACTACGGGTGGGGCACCCTCCTAACCCTGGCCAATGGAAAGAGGGTAGGAGGCCTGGCCCCTGCAGCCTCCCCTGCCCGCAACTCCCAACCAGGTGCAAGGATCCAGCAAGGAAGTTCAGCGCCCCAGGAAACAGTGGAGCCCCAAGATGCAAAGAACCTGAGCCTCCGAAGGCTGCTCCAACCGCCTGATTGGGCCAAGACATGGACAAGAAGTAAACCTTCTATCGCATTAAGCCGCTGAGAATCGGGGCTGTTTTGTTACAGCAGTAAGCCCAGGCTAACAGGGGCTATCCAGGGAAAACAGATTCCCACTCAGCTCATTCCACTCTCCTGTTAAACATGAACACGAGGATGAACAGATCTCCCCTCTTCACACTTCATGTCTCCGGCCACAAGGCCTCGGCTGACAAGCATCCTGGTGTCAAAACCCAGAGGTAAGACACCTGAGGCGGCTGTAACGGTGGCCCCCACCAGCAGAGCCTTTGATAATGATGACTGAAGGGAAAAAAAAGTCCCAGAACTCTAGGCTGTTATCAACCACAGCCCCAGCTTCTGTTTGCTGGTGTCAGTTTTCTGAGGTCAGAGCCCCTCTCGACACCTGTCAAGACCCTGGCACTTCTCCCCTGCCTGTGGTTAAGGCACTGAGGACTCTCGCCGGCCAGAGGTGGGAGCAGCCGAGCTGCGCGGGGCCAGGTCCCTGCCCGCTGCCGGGCCCTGGGGCCACAGAGTGCCTGGGGCCGCTGGGGGCAGCTCGGACCGCAGAGCGCCCCTCCTCGGCGCTGGCAACTTCTGTGCCGGTCGCAGGAAGAGAACGAGCCCTTGCTGCCTTTGCCAGCAGCCTGCGTGTCTGGGACTTGGCACCGGGAACCCTTCAGAAAGAGGAGGCAGAAGAGGCCAGGCTGGGTTCAGCTCCATCTGTCCCCAGCTTCTGTCTGGCATCTCGGCTGCGCTGCCAGGAACCCTCTGCAGTTCCCCGCCCCACTCAGCAGCTGCTGAACAGGAGAGAGGAAACTTGCTCTCCGGCCAGTGGGCTGGTCTAGGGAGGAGCCTACCCCAGGAATCCACAGGAGGGAAGGAGTCCAGGATAGCCAAGACCGGAGAGACAAAACGGCCCTCCAAAGCAGCCGAGAGCTGGCAGGAGTTTACTCTCCAAACGGAGTCTTGTCTTTATCTCTTCCCCACCCAGCATGGCTGCTCCAGGCTGAGATGTTAGCCCAGAGAAGCTCAACGTGGAAATCATAATCCAGCAAGTCATGGCCATTTTTGTCAATTCTCTTAAAGGTTAATCTGCTTTTCTCCTTATTAATGAAGGGCCTCGGAAATTCAGCCGGGCCTCTCCCGTGTTTTTGTAGATTTGGGCTAATAGGCTATTTTATTTCCATGGTAACAGCTTCCAGTGTTACAGGAAGATAATTTTCCAGACAAAAGATTTGTGGGTCTTATTATTCAGCAGGGATCTGACTGAAAGCTGGGAAAGTGGGTTCAAGGGCTGACCAGGATTGCAAGTTTGACCCATTCTGGGGCACCTGTTTGCCTCCTGGCTTCGGGATCTGCGGGTTGTGTATGTGGTGGGGGGGAGGGGGCAGTATTCTGTATGAAATTGTCAGGGACTGAATAAAGATATTCTTTGGAAGATGGTGCCCTAAATTCATGCTCTCATCTGCCAATGGGATTTAAGTGAGAAGTGGCTTGTATTATAGTAATTCTAGCACAATAGGAGGCTCTGCCCTGTGGGGTGAGCTGGCAGCCACGCTTCTTACAGCGAAGGGCTTGTCTCTGAGCCGGCGTTCTGGCCTCTCGGGCACTCAGCACATACTTTAGCAACTACCAGTTACCAGGAGAGTCCAGGGAGACGAAAGATGAATAGGATGGGACAGGCCCCTGCTCTGAAGCAGCTTAGAGTTCACTGGTGTGTTGGGGGTTGGGTGGGTTAAAAGAGGGACAAGAAATCAGGCAATGACAACACTTCGTGACAAGTGTTTCAAGGCAAGGGTATTCTAGGGGATAGGAGAGCACATAGTAGGTCAGTAAAACATACAGGGAAAGAGCTCTTTTAGAAGGGACTGGAATGTTGTGCAGAAGTAAAAGCTGCTCATATATTAACTAAATGACTGTTACGAGCCAAGCACAATCCTAGGTCCTGGGGATTCAAACATGAACAAAACCAGACAGACTCCCTCCCTATTCACACCCTGGTGGGATAGAGAAATATTAAGCGACATTACAATTTAAGATTGCAACTGAGATCAGTGCTACCAAGGGAATGTTCTTAATGCAATAAGAAGCAGTAAGATGAGAATTTGAGATGGAGCAGGACTGTCATGTTTCGTTGGGCTGGCTGTGCACTGCACAACTCTAGAGGGAGCCGGATACATAGACATCATAGATTTGACTATTTATTATGACAGTCTCCTAGAAGATGGCATCAAAATTTCTTAAGAAAGGGGCACCATTCCTTAAATTGTACAAAATAAACTCTATGGCCTAGTGGAGCTCCTGCCAGGGAGTAGAGGAAAGTCTTCTCCAAGTAAATGACAATCCCTTGGACCTGAAGAGTGGTTAGGAGGTCAGTGGTGAAGAGAGGGAAGGAAGGGTGTGCCAGGTGCAGGAAACAGCAGGTACTCATTTGGGGACTGCATCCTAGAGAACACAAAGAGGCCAGACAGGCTAGAGCAAATAGAATGAGGGGGTGGCTACAGGAAGAGGCTGGAGCCAGAATGTGCAGGGCTAGGTCAGAACTTTACTTCCCCTGCCTAGAGCTCCAGTGATCCTGGACATCCGGGTGCCCTGGGTCTTCGGATGGGAACAAGCAGGTAAATTAGATGCAACTGCAAGACGGGGACATTGGCTAGTTATGGAAACAAGGTAGAATTCGTCACTCACAGACACCAAACATAACAGTCACTCTCAGAGCCTGGGCTATGGGCACCTGCGTGAGAATCACCTGGGATGCATGCTACATACGTAGTGTCCTGAGTCTCACCCAAGAACTCCCAAAACAGACTCTCTTGGGCAAGGCCCAGCAATCTGCATTTCACCAAGCATACCATGTAATTTTGTTACGACCCAAGTTTGAGAATGGCTGAGTTATGCTTGTGCCTGTGCCAGCTACCTTCTGATCCTTATTCTGCCCTAGCCAGTTATGAACTCTTAGGCAAGTTCATCCTTCCTAGGATTTGTTTCTTGATTGATCCAATGAGTTCCATAATATCTGTCCTTTCTTACTAGAAGATGGTTTGTTCATTCTTTCCCCAGTGTTCATTGAGAAACTACTAGATCAAGGAGACAGATATGTTCCATGTGTTACATCCAGTTCCTTAGGAGTGGCTGCTGGATGCACTGTGTTGAGAAGGATTCTGAAGCTGCATATTGGATGATTAAAGATGTCTGCTACAGTGTTGAAGGGGAGATGGTGGTATATCCGATCTCAACATAGAGATATCTTAGATGATCTGTCACACCCTTGGAGTAGCCTTTCCAGACAAGCCACACCTCCTGCCCAAAACACACAGCCCATCTCCCACTCAAGTCACTCCCTAACATTCTCCCAGTTATTTCCTTCAGAGACTTTAACACATTCAGGATCTCTCTTGTTTAATTGCTCACTTTTTCTCCTCCATGACTAATTGGTTTTTCTCTCCTCTTCCCCCACTCCCCGACTGTAAGTCCCATGAAGGTAGGGGTTGTTTGTTTGGTGTCCTACTCTCTCCCTCATTCTTGGCTCATAGTAGGTGCTCATTAAGCATGCATTGAAGGCATGAATTGAAGTGTCAGGGAATTGCCGCCTCTGCAATCAGTGCACAGAGCGCCAAGACACAGTGCCACTTAATGGAGACCAACATTCCATTAAAGAAGCCACTGCTCAGCAGGAGGAATAAAACTTGAGCCCAAGGAAGGAAGCAAAAAGAATGTTATGAGACTGCAGAAAAAAATATTTTTTAAGAAAGAAAGATCCCTTTAGCCAGAATGTTATGAGCATGCAATGAGGTGGTCCGTGTGAACTTGCTCTGAATGACTACAAAGGATTTATGAACATCAGGAATGGTTCGGTCAACTCCGTGAGGGCCCGGAGAGAGGAAAGCAGACATTCCCACAAAAGCTCATACACATGCCCAGAGCAGCTTTATTCATGGTAGCCCCAAACTGGAAACAACCCTGATGTCCTTCAACCAGTAAATGGTTAAACAAACCATGGTGCAAGCATACCACAGTGCACTACTCAGCAATAGGAAAGAGCAGATTCTTAATACACACAACAACCTGGGTGAAGCTCCAGGGAATTATGTTGAGCGAAAAAAGCCAATCCCCAAAGGTTACATACTGTATGGTTCCTTTCATATAACATTCTCGAAATGCCAAGATTCTAGAAATGGATACAGATTAGTGGTTGCCAGCAGGGGGCAGGGGGATGGGGGGGTGTGGTTATAAAAAGGCAATGAGATGGATCCTTGTGGGGCGGTGGAGTCACTAACCTACATATGTCATAAAACTGTGCAGAACTAAATACCCAAACACAGACAAATGAGTACAAGTGAAACGGAATAAATGGGTGGATTGTATCAATGTCAATATTCTGGTTGTGATATTATACTATAGATTTGCAAAATGTTACCATTGAGGAAAACTGGGTAAAAGGTATAGAGGAGGGGTGGTTCTCGCCATATAGTACTGTTTACAATTTCATGTGAAACCAATTATCTCAAAATGAAGACTATTTAGGGGAAAAAAAGCAAAAAACAAATTCCACATCTCCCAACTTGTTTGAAATAGCAGCTCCATCTTACTCAAAGTAATTCAGTACAACAGAGCCATTCTATGTCCATCCGCCTCCCTACCAAGATGTGACAAGTTGTTTATGGTCCATCCTTCCAGAGACTCCTGGCATCTCACACAAGCTGCATAATCTGCTACAGACTGTAGCTCTAGCGAAGCTTTCTGGAATACATCAGTGAGGCTCTGACTGACCAGTGTGGACACAAAGCCAGTTTACTGGCTTCCAGGCAGGCCAAAACTGAGAACACTTGGGCGTTTGCACAGCAGCCTGTGGAATCACTTTTCAAGAACACTGCTCCTGTTGCACCCTGTACTTCTATGATGATAAAATTTGTGTCATTGATTCCAAAAACATGGTCTCCACCACCACCGGGCATTCCTGCTAGAATGTGAGCAACGTGAGGATAGAGACACCGTGGTTTGTTTCCTGCTGTAACCCCTAGTCCACAGTGTCTGTCACATAGAGTCCCCCTGTGGCCATTTGTGGTTCCTGCCTGTCCAGCTTTCATTTGTCCATCTTCCGATAAGATCACTTTGTTTTTCCTTGTAGGAACTACTCCTCCCCATTGCAGACAGTCTTGAGGGATTTTGAGTCAAAGTGCTCTGCCTTTTCTTGGTTCCTGCTCTGGCTAAGGGGAGGCAGGAGACCCATGTTAGGCCAGTCAGAATTGGTGAATGATGGACAGACGTCTACTGACTACATCATTTGTGCACCTGGATCCAGCCATGCCTGAAGCTGTTGCTTCTTTGGACTTTTCCATTACATGGATTATTATTACCTCTTTCTTGCATAAGCAAATTTGAGTTGGGTTTCTGTCACTTCTGTCACAATCAAGACTTCTAAATGACCCAGGAACTCAATAGTTATTCAGCAAAAAATGAATGAACAACTGCAATTCCAAAAGAATTTATTGAGTATCTCCTTTGTGGCTGGTACTGTTTTGGTCCTGGAAAAAATAAAAGGCAGAGAAGCAGCAAAATGACCAGCTTCTCTGAAAACCAAGCATATGGCCTGATGGCCTGGAATTTGGGTCAATCCGGCCAATTATGGTGGCTATTTGGAAATATCCATTTTCCTCCTAACCTCTCCTTTTTCTTCTCCCTCCAACATGATTGTAGCTCCTGACACTACTAAGACATGGCCCCTGGGCCCTGACACTAAGCTCACATTAGAACCTTGGCCAAGTAGTTGGTTCTACCTGGTTGTTAGTGCAAACTGGGTCGTAGCAAGGATTGAGGTTAGGCCTTTGGGGAATATTATGGTACCAGATGGTGTTTCTGAAGACAACCGTCCTATTTTTGCAGTTTTAGGATTTGATTTTTGCCATTTTAGTTTTAGGAGTCCTCACATGCGATTTGGCCTCAAAATGGTCTCTGTTAATCCTTGATGCTGTATGTATTAATATTTGTCAAGGTCCAACCAGGAAAACAGAACCCACACTGAGCATTTGAACAAAGGGAATTTAGTGCAAGGAGCTGATCACACAGATGATGGAAAGGCTGAGAAGCAACCGGGAACTGTGTGGCAAGCCAGGGATTAGTAAGAGCAGGAAGTCACTGGAACTGCTAGGCCAGAGAGACAAAGGGATGAGGTGGTGTCACCTGTGTCCAGGGCCTGGAGGCAACCAGTGGAGGCTGGAGCCCCGGCCTGTCCGTGTCGTGGAGGCTGGAGCCAAGGAAGAGACACAGTCGCTGCAGGAGAAGCCACCAGAAACTGAGCCTCCCAAACTCACAACAGCACCTCCCCTTGGCCAAACCCAACTAGAAGCCATGAAGCCCAGGAGGTGTGGGCAAGGATAGATCAGATGGCCAACAGGCCCAGGACGGCACCCCACCGTCACCCGGAAGCCTCTGTCACTGGGCTCGCACCTGTGGAAGCCCCCTTCCCACCCCAGGAAGAAAGGGACCTTTAGCAGCCAAAGGTCACCAAGTCCTTTTAGAAATTGGGATCAGGTCCCAACACTCTCCTGCACTCCTGGTGGGCATGCCAACTGTCACAACCACTTTGGAGACTGTTTCAGCAGTTTCTGATTAAACATATATCTCCCCTGTGACCCAGCGATGCCACTCTGCAGTATTATCCCAAGAGTACAAAAATAATTATATGAGAACGTTTATAACATTCTTTTCATAATAGCCCCAAATTGGAAATAACCTAAATGTCCATCTGCAGGAGGATGGACAGACATATGCTACGGTCATTCAATGGAATACTACTAGGCAACGAAAAGGAGCACATTACAGCAAGACACAACAGTGTGAATAAATCTCAAAAAGATTTTGTTAAGTAAAGAAGCCAGACACAAAGAGAACACACCATCTCATTCTATTTAAATGGAATCCAAGGAGAGGTCAAAATCTAATCTCCGTGGTAAAAATCAGTGAAAACGGGAGGCGGGTGGGGGTTGATTGGGAAAGAGCTTAAGAGAATTTTCTGAGGTGATTAAAATATTCTATTCGGGTAGGTGTTACCCAAGTACGTACAATGACCAAAACCCATTGAAGGAAAACCTAAGATCTGAGCATTTTATTGGATGCTTATGCCAAATTAGTAGTAATAAGCCAACAAAGAAGAATCAACTTTCAAGGTCAAGGACAAATTTCATGCTTCTCTCTTTGGTCTGTGCAGGATTATTATGTCTTGGCAGGTTTCCTATTTCACATTTCCATCCTGTGGGATGTAACCAGCCGGGGGCAGGTGGACAGCTCTCCTTTACTTGGACTCATTAATATGGCAGCAGACTGCAGGGTGAGATATAGCCCAAATGCCCCCCCACCCGCCATCCGCATGGCTCACAGACAAATTCAGCGGAAATGCTTGATGGGTGTTTTATCATTAAACTAAGTGACCATAAATATTTAATCATATGGCCACTACTTTTAACTACCTCACATACGACTTCACATCCGTCTTGGGAGTTGTGCTCTCCTGGCCTCATCCAGAAAGCAAAGAAGCTTCAGAATCACTGGGAAAAATACTGAGGCAAGAAATAGGGTAGTTGCTCTGCAAATGTTGCTTCCCCAATATTCACTTCCCATTTCCCAAGACACCCCCCCCTCCACCGCCCCACACACATACACTGCAATTTCTATTTATGGGTCCATGTGGCTCCAGGGAAGCTAACTCTCCCCACACCACCTCCAATCCTGCCAGTTCTAGGTTAGTAGAGCATGCCCCAGACTCAGCCAATCACAGCCTCCTCCACAACAGACTGGGTGAAGATGGCGTGGCACATAAACCGGTCCAGTCATACTGAATCTCTCTTCCTCAGGGCAGCTATGGCTTGAAAGGACTACTATAGTCACTTTACTTCCGTGGGGAGAGCCATGATAGGGACTCAACAGAAAGCAGAGACAAGAGAACAAAGAGAAATGGAGCTTAGCCCTGCCAACATCATAAATCCCTTTACCAGACATGTCTGAGTCTGCCCCTTTCTCAACTTTTCGCTTACATGAGCCAATGTTAAGGTCAGTTTGAATTGGATTTGATATTATTTTCAGCCAACAGTTTGTCCTAATTGGTAGGTGATTAACCAGACTACCAGGCTGATTTGGGCAACAGGCTAGAGCCTGTGCTGGCTGGGTCCAGAATGAGCTGTATGACCCTGGGCAAGTCATTGAACCTGGCGGAATCTTAGTTTACTCCTCTGCCTGATGAGGCAATTCGATAAGCAGAGTCTCTAAGTTCTTTTGCATTAATAACAGTGAAAACAATGATAATAATAATAGCTAACAATTTATTATGGTCTCACCATGTGCATGGGCTGTGCTAATAGCTTGAGAGCCTTTATTTCATTTGATCCTGATATCAGTTAGGATTTTGTAAGGAAAGCAAAAACTCTGTGAATATCATGGATAAGGGATTTAATTTAGGATCAAGACCTTATGTGATTATGGGAGAAACTGAGAACTAAGTTTCCAAAAGAGGGAGTTGGAGAGTCAGAGTAAAGTCACCAGTCAGTCAACAAGCACTGGCATTAGGGGACAAGTAGGAGCTCACAAGAGATTTGGGAGGGCAGGCACAACTGCTTCCAAAGTGGGACAACAAAGGAGAATGTGGTGAAGTCTGCAGAAGGCCTCAGAGTCTGGTGGGGGTGGGGGGGTGTCTTGGTAGGTCTAGCAGGGCTTGGAAGTGGACTGGAGAGAATGAAGGCAAGCCAGAAGCCACTGCACCTCAACATTTGTCACTTACTGCATCCAAGCATGATGACTGTCAGAGATTAATGACTGCTGCTTCTCCTTCTGCCTTCCAAACTTCCTGCAACTTTTTCTTCTGGCCAACTCTAACCTAGACTCACAAAGGGAAGGAGATTCTGGGAAATGTAATTCCAGCTTAGCCAAGTTGACACAGTGCAAACCAAAAAACCCTCTGGACGAAGCAGGATAAACATCTCCCCAAAGTTGAGAGATGGTAAATGACTTCCCCGAAGTTATCCATCTGGCTAGTACCAGAAGTAGGACTGAGAACCAGGATTTCTTACTTCTACCTAGTCCTTTTTCTATTGTACTCAATCACTTGACTTTCAAACTTAGCTTTGTTTTTCATGTAAAATGTGGCTGATTTTTTCATTGCTCTTTTCTTTTGTCACCTTCCTTCTCACAAATCAATCTCATCAATGACCCTGTCTCTTACTTTCCTTCCACTTCACCATCCTTAGCCACTTGGTCCCTTTGACTCACCCCCTCATGGCCACAAGATGGCTGCTGCAGCTCGAGACAACA
>JAQZBX010087128.1:0-12925 GCA_029593785.1 Cabassous unicinctus
TAACTCAGTCTTTTTATTGTGAGCACAATCATGACCCTGTTCCAGAGGCCCCAAAGGGAAGTACATCAAGGGGCTAAGTATGTTCACAATTACATTTCCTGGGTCTCAGGATCAGTAAGATGAAATAACCATGGCCCAGGTTCCACTTTTGAGTGATGGCATTTCTAGGAACCAGATCACAAAATCCCATTCTACTGGTTATCTATGATGGCTGTGTCCTTTGGAGGAGTCATCGTACATTTGTTGATTGAGAAAATCTTTATCAAGTACCCATTATGTGTCAGACACTGTCATGTTTTCTGGAAATGCAATCATGTGTTAGACCTGGTCTTTACCCCCAAGTTGCTACAGTCTATTTGAAGGAGACAGATTTATGATTGAAAGACTCCCTTCAACCATGATTAGTGCCACAATGGGTGATAATTTGGTGCTATGAAAACATTACGCAGGAAAATCACCTAGTTAGTTCATGCTCTGTAAACTGTGGCCTAAGTATAACAATAACAGCAGACATTCACATGGTCTTATTCTGTACCAGCCATTCACTTCAGTCTTCACATGTATTAGCTTAATTCATCCCACCTGCAACACTATGCAATTGATAGAGTATTCTCTATTTTACAGATGAGGGAAGTAAGGCATTCAAATGTCAGCTTAAAGGTCTATGATCACATAACCAGAATGGGGTGGAGATGGGTCTAAAATGCAGGAGCTCATTTCTCTTAAACACCATGTGTCTCTGAGGCAGCTTGAGTCAAGGGAGGGGAGGGGAGAGAAAGCCTTCCAGTCAGAAAGAATAACCTGCATGAATACTCAAAGTAAAGGGAACCAAGAGTTGTTCTGTGTCGACATTTTGTCACGAAGGCTGAAGAAACATATTTCAGCCAAAGTCAACTGAAAGGTTTAGGGAAATCAACAGTCCATCATAGTTAGTTATCAGTCTCTGCTCCCTGGTCACTCTACCTCAATGTATGGCCCCTTCTTTAAGAGAAAGGACAAGTTTCTATTCATGCCTATTATAAAAGCTCTGTCTCCCCACCACCAACCCTCTACTAAACAAATGTTGCCATGTTTACTGTCAAGCTGGGCACATAGAACTGAGTTATGTCAATGATGACATCACACAAGAGATACCATAAGCCTTGGCATTCATTCAGATCCTATCTGCTCCTCCACGAGGTTGGCAATCTAAGATCTGGCTGTGGGAGAGCACATTTGTCTGCCAATTGATGAATATTCAGGATTAAATCAGAGTCCCAAACTTAGGAGAATTTAGGACATCACCTACAAATAAGAGGAGGGATAAAAATCCTTCTGATGCCATTCTTGGGTCACATCCACTAAGACAAGATGAAACAGTGATCTGGAATGAAGAGGGTTTTAAGCCTTTAGGTAGTGATGAAAGGAAAATTGCCTCCGATTGCTGAGAACTGGGTGGGAAGGTGTCTGATTTTCCCTGTGTTAGATTTCCCCTGATTGTTCTTGGACCAATTTCTCCATGGGCCAAAGGAAAGAAAATAAAGGGTTTTGGGTGAAGGGATGACGCTTACTGAGTATTTCACTGGGAAGTATTTCCCATTATTTGGTAGAAAATTAACATATGAATTGATAAATAAAAGGTAAATGATTGAGCAAATACAAAAATTATACTTTGAGTCTGAGGGGCTTATCAGAATAGGCATAAGCAAATTACCCAATTATCAGATCTGTAATCTAATTGCTTTATATAAATGGAAAGCAAAGGAAGAACTGAGTAGGCAACTGGAGTAGAGGAGTATGGGCCTTGGAAAGAGGGTTTAGGAGATTCATAGTTAATTTTTATTAAATTTTCTTATGATATTGAAGACATCTGTGTCATAATTAATAAAATAAAATTGACCAGGACATTATGGGAGTGAGTGGTATGATGGTGCACAGTATCCCATGTTCATTCCAGTGTTCTCTATCCTTTTTAGTTCTACTGAGCCATCCTGAGCTCAGGCACTGCTCTATCTTCTACCTACCTCTTGCAAAGAACTTAAAAGCCTGTAAGAGTATAGCCTCAGTTTAGGTACACAGTATTAATTTCTGCTTTCCCTATATTGATCTTCTGCTATAATTCCTATTTGTGTACTTTTTCCCCAACCAGTCTCCCTCTCCCCTACTCTTCCCATGCTCCCCTATGCTGCTTTCCAGTGGCTCATCAAAGCTTCCTATTCCCTATTGGTCCTCTCCCTGGTTTCTAACACCCTCCTTGGAAGTTCCTCTTCTTTATCCTATGTTTCTCGATGAATTTACACATTCCCCAATGCCCTGCCACCACAAATTTATGCTTCCATCTTTTTCTTTCTTCATCCTATACTCTCCAAATTTTTTCTTTTATTCAGAAACCTATGGATATCCTTAGGCTAACATCATCTTGGTTCCACAAACCTTCATTGATATTTTTGTGTCATGGTGATCTGAAGTTTGGGGAATCAAAGCTTTCAGACATAGACATCTATTTTCTACCTTCACCCTGAAGAAGATAATCTAATAAGAACATGTTAAAAGGAGCTTCTGTTCTGAGAAAGACAAGTTTAACTGTCTTTTGTTGCTTTGTTATGAGAGGTAAAAAGAAGTCATGTAAGAGCATTAACAAAATATACAAATTATTTCTCTAAATATGATTCATTCTTTATTAGCTTTCCTTAAAAAATAGTTTAAAAGAGGTTACCATGTATCCTGTTTGAGTATCCCCACTGAAATTTAAATTACTTACATAGAAAATTTCTTTCAGAGATTCACATAATATTAAAAATGTTCAGGAATATTATGCCATTTCCATGTTTCAAAAGAGAAAATTCAATTGGCATTCAAAACATAAATGCCAAATAAAAAGAAAATTAAAATGGAAGGAGCTCTAATTATAAACATAAAATCCCAGTAAGGTTTACAGCATTTTCAAAGAGTTAAAACCTTGCTATAAGGCAATATTATCTTTAATATAATTGTGCACAGGACATTCTCCACAGCAGTATCCCCAAAGAAGGAGGAATAAGCACTATGACACACATTTGGGATATGATAGGGATGGAGATGCCTCCAGGGATACATGACACTAGAGTCTTGGGCTTATAGCTTAGGACTCCAGGGCCCAAGGAGCTCATGTACACAACTCTCCTCTCAGAGACTTTAAATAAAAAAGATCGTTCTGAGCAGCCTACAGCATCAAAATCAATAAGTCCAAGTTCCAAGCTCATTAAAATTCCAAGGAAATATCCTTGGTGGTCTTCTTCCTCAACTTCATCTGAGCAGACCTCAAATTCATTAAGCTACACGTCTTCTTCAGAGCATCAATGGGTCAGGTGTGCATTTTATTACCAAAGTGCCCATGGTAAAGTGGGTAGTTTTTGAGTGGCAAACCAAAATTACATTTTCACCCATGGAGAAAACATTCCAGTATATTAGACTGAGCTCTCCAAAGAGAGCACAATAGAATTTGCCACCCTCCCAGTATAATCAAAACCAAGTTTTGTATACCCCTTGGATACCTTCCAGCAGTTGCTAGGACATGTACCCCTGAAACCACCATTCAGGTGAAAGAGGAAGAGAGGCCTTTTGCAGTGTCCATGGACTACTTTCTCATCTAGGAGCAAGGCTTCCACTGTGGGACCTGCTGTCAGGTCTTCTCATCCTTGGAGGCTCTCCTGGAGCATACAGAGTGTGGCATGAAGGAGGGATTCAGCTGTCACATCTTCTACAGGGAGATGCTGAAGAGGCAGGAGCCACCCTCAGCACTATGCCGACACAGACAGTGGCACCAGCAGTTGCAGAAGATTTTGATGGTGGCCATGAAGAAGGAAGTAAAAGGAAAAGAATAAATCTGTCAATACCTGCACTATAAGTTGGAAGAGAAGAAACAGGAGATGAATAGGCTGAGGTAAGAGCTGGTGAAACTGCACAGGGAGGAGAGCTGGCAGAAGAAACTGAGAGCAAGTCATCCTCTATTGTAGAGGGGGAAACAATGACCCACCTTAAGTCACCCTAACATGGAAAGAGCATTGTTTCAGGCTGGGAAATGCACATGTTTCTGTGAAAATCTCCATTGCGGCTACTGTAATCAATCTCCTATTTAAGAATCTCTACTCCATACATCGTAATGTACTGTACACTTTTAAAAGTTCTAACAAAACACATAATGGCCTGTATCTGTCATTGCAAGATCATACAGAATAATCCCAATGTCCTAAAAATGCCCCATACGCCACCCATTCTTCCCTTCAAATTTAGCAATTGAAAATCTTGCAATTTTTGAAGAAATGGGTCATAGTTGCATGTATTAATATTGAGGGCTTGACAATATTGATCTGTATTCTTTTGTAAGTTACTGTCTGTGTTCTCAAGAGACTTTTGACCCTCTATTTGAGAATCTGACAGGACTCCCCAGGATGAAATTTTAATATTTTTTTTGTTTACTTTGTGGGTATACACCCAATGAGATAACACACTATGAGAAGATGAATACTTTCATATTCCAGAGATGCATGCCCCAGGTGCACCCTTTCCCACTTATGCCCCAACCCCAAAACCCTGCACCAATAACCCTCCATTCTGTATTTACTAAAAGAACATTCCCACCATTGTAGTTTTAACAACAGACCTATAAGTTCTCAGAATTCATCTGTTCCTTACTCCACCCCTCCCTTCTGTTCCATGGATAGTTAAACGCAAACTCCCATCCTGCTCACCCTCATGGTCTAGCACCTTTTACCCCAACCACATCCCTGCACCACTATTACCCACATCCTCTGCCAATCAACCTCATTCCACCTTATTATATATTTGAAGACACAACTTTAAAATAGTTAAAAGCAAATGCATTTTATTTAGTTATTCTGTATTTTCAGTACCAGCTCATAATTATATATATCTGCCAGCATGTCATCAGAGATTTTTCAGATTCTCAATATAAAAGCTGATTTTTATCTATCCTTCTGAAAGTACCATGCTGTTTTTAAAATATACTTTTTTTTTTTAAGAAACATTATATAATTTTTACATAAAAAAAATATAGGGGATCCCCATATGCCCCACTCCCTAGCCTCCCACATTTCCCATATCAACAACATCCTTCATTATTGTGCTACATTTGCCACAATTGATGAACATATCTTGAAGCATTGCCACTAAGTGCTGATTATACTTTATATTGTAGTTTACACTCTTTCCTGCACATTTTTGCAAATTATTTCAAGATATACAATGGCTTATATCTGTCATTGCAATGTCATTCAGGATACTTCCCAAGTTCTGACAATGCCCCAAATTATACCAATTTTTCCCTCTCCTTCCCCTCAGAACCTCCAGTAGCCACTGTCTCCAAATCCATTGTCAAATTTCTTCCATTGTTAGGAACACCAGTCTACAGTAGAAAAAATGCAAATCTACTCTAATCCGTTGTCCATTCCCCAATCATGTGGATTCTGTGATGGTGATGCCCACTCCACCTCTAATTGAGAGAGGGATTAGGTCCCATGGGGCAGTTGGATGGGACTTTCTTGCTTGCAGTTGTGGACTCTCTCTGTTCCTTGAGATGGATGCTGTCATTCACCATCTTATTGTTAATTGTCCTGCATGAGTCCAATGAACTGGAGAATAGGTGTTGCAAGTTTGTGGAGATTCAGGGCCCAACAGACACATGCACAGCCTAAAGATTTAAGTCTCTTGGAGATACAACTATCAATTATAGTACTAACTATAGGTTCAAATAGATGGACATCAGAGTCTTGTGTAGGGAAAACACAACTAAGTCCAACTTTATCACACTGGGGAGTGTAAATTCCCAAGTAGGACTTACCAAACTCCTGAGCTGTCTGCCCTGCCTATAGAACCTTCAGCAGGCCTGCAATTTGTGGTAATATTTATTTTGGCAGTCAATGAGTTCCTCCTGAGACTTGCATAAGCATAACCTCTGAAATGACCTCTGAATCACTTTGCAGTCTCTTAGCAATATAAAATCATTCATCTTTACACTGTCCCCCTTTTAGTCAAGTTCTTTTTCCTGCTGCATTGTTAGTTGGTTCTTGGTAGGTATCCTTCAATGCTAGGGAAGCTTATACTTGAGAGTCATGTCCCATGCTGCACAAAAGTTAATGCATTCATATACTGAGTTTTGGCTTAAAGAGAGGCCACATTTGAGCAACAAGGACGTTCTCAGGAGGTAGCACTTAGGCAATCTATAAAACTATGCAGTTTCAATTTCAAAAGCAAAGGTTCATAAGTACAGTCACCATAATCAAGGGCCCATCAATGGTCCATCCTCTTTCAGCAGTCATTGCCTGTACTCAGAATCTCCTGTACTCAGGATATTCTTACTGTCCCATTAAAGAATATGATGGAGCTCACCAGGATGAGTTATTGTTTGGATCTCCACCCACTTTGACAATGCCCCATGAACACTTGAATATATTCATATGTCTTACAGGTATGCCCCAGGTGAATCTCCTCCCATGCATCCCCCATCTCTGACACCTTGCAACAATGATACCATAGCCACAGTTGTAACCATTCTGTGATTCAAGACTTCTTCAAAAGTGAAGCCAACAAAATAACCAAATACAATTCATAGGGAAATGCTATACTAATGATGGTTTTAAAGATAAACAAAACACAAAAAAATTTTGTTTGAAATAATAAAAAATAAAAATATAAAATTTTTACAAATTTTAACATTATGTCTTTCAATACTATAAGATGTTTTCTTGAGTGTACAAATTTGCTGTCATTTGTTTGCTGTATATCTTATATATTTTTATTTTGTCTTCAAAGAAGCTTTAGGTTACAGAAAAGTCATGTACAGAATAGAGATGATTCTCATATAACCAACATCCTATCCCCTTTCCCCTTTCCCTATTACTAACATTTTACATGTGGATGGTACCTTTGTTACAATTGATGTACAAACATTGAAACATTGCTATTAACCATGATCAGTGATTTAAAATGTGTTTTACATTTCAGACAATATACTTTTATAGATTTTGATGAAGTTTGATGTGGTCTGTGTCCATCCATGCAGGATCAGGTAGAACAATTCCATCATCCCAAAATTGTCCCATGTTCCATCTATTCTATTCCTCCCTCCCTCTCTCCTTGGGACCCATGGTATCCACCAAGATTAACTCATCAAAGGACCAGATTCATAGTTACTTGCAACAACATTGGGGGCTTGACATACTGGCCTGTTCTCCCCTATCAGTCACTGCCTATGCTCTCAGGAAACTCTTACCACTCTATTTGAGATCATAGGACTCTGCTGGATGGGAATCCAACAGCGCACTCATTATGTGAGTCTCCACCACCTGATACAACAAATATGAGAAGATGAATCCTACACACTCCCTGGAAACATGCCAAAGGTAAAACCTGTCTTGCATGACCCCCACATCAAACACCTTACACCAGCAACCCTCCTATGCCATATTTGCAAAAAGAACATTCCCAGTATTGTAGTTTAAATCACATATCCGTCAATCTCCAGAGGTCTTCTGCCCCTCCCCCAATCCTAGCCACAGCTCCATGGGCAGACCAACCTTCCTTCTCCACCCTACCCCATTCACAGACGAGCAAAATTCAGCCCAATTGCATCAATGCACCACTGTTATGCCCATCCACTGCACAACTACACCTTCCACCTTATCTTAAATTTTGCCCAAATGGGCATTGACTCATGTCCTTCTTCTCCCTTTCTTCTGTAAACTGGTCTTCCAGACTCTAGCTCTGTGAGCCTGCTCAATTTCCTTAATTCATATCAGTGAGGTCATGTCATATTTGTCTTTCTGTGCCTGGCTTGATTCACTCAATATAAGGTTTTCAAGTTTGATCCATATTATCTGATGTGTTAATACTGCATTGCTTCTTATAGCGGAGTAATATTCCATTGTATCACAATTTGTGTATCCATTCATCTGTTGATGGACATTTGGGTTGTTTCCAAATTTGGCAATATTGAATAATGCTACTATGAACATTGGTATGCATATTTCTGTTCATGTCCCTACTTTCAATTTTTCTGGGCATATATACCCAAGAGTGTGATTCCTAGATCATATGGCAGCTCAATAGTTAGTGTCCTAAAGAACTGCCTAACTCTCCTCCACAATGACTTCACCATTCAACATTCCCACCAGCAGTGGAAGAGGGTTTCCATTCTTCCACATCCTCTCCAACTCTTGTAGTGCTCTGTTTTTTTAAAACCTGTCAGTAATGGGTTTAAGATGATATCTCATTGTAGTTTTGATTTGCATTTCCCTAATATCTAGTGATATTGAGCATCTTTTCATATGCTTTTAAGCTATATGTGTTTCTTCTTTGGATAAATGTCTATTCAAATCATTTCCCCATTTTAAAATGGGTTGTTTTTTTTATTTTTGAAGTGTATAATTATTTTATATATGCTCAATATTTGGGGCCTATCAGATATATGGTTACCAAATATTTTCCCCTTTTGAGTAACCTGCTTACTCACTTTCTTGACAAACACTTTTGAGGTGCAAAAAATTTTAAATATGCGGAGGTCCCATTTATCTATATTTTCTTTCATTGCTCATGCTTTGGATGTGAAATTCATGAAAAAATTTCCTAGCACAAGATTCTGTAGATGCTTCCCTACATTACCTTACAGGACTTTATAGTCTTGGCTCTTATATTTATATCTTTGATTGACTTTCAGTTAATTTTTGTATAAGGTGTGAAGTGGCATTCCTCTCTCATTCTTTTGGAGATGGATATCCAGTTCTCCAAGCACCATTTGTTGAAGAGGCCATTGTTTCCCAATTGAGTGGTCTTGGTGGACTTGTTGAATATCAGGTGACTGTATATGTGAGTATTTATATCAGAAGTCTCAATTCAATTCCATTGGTCAGTATGTCTATCCTTGTGCAAATACCATGCAGTTTTGACCACTGTAGTCTTGGAGTAAGCTTTAAAGTCAGGTAGCATGTTTCCTAAAATTTCATTTTTCTTTTCCAATATGTCTTTGGGTATTCAAGGCCCCTTGCCTTTCCAAATATATTTCATAGTGAGCTTTTCATTTCAGTAAAAATGCTGTGGTAATTTTTATTGGGATTGTGTTAAATCTGTAGATGAGTTTGGTTCAGATAAACATCTTAATTAAATTTAGTATTCCTGTTCATGAATAGGGGATGTTCTTCTATTTATTTAAGTCTTCCTTGATTTCTTTAAACAGTGTTGTATAGTTTTCTGTATACAGGTCATTTAAAACGTTAGTTAAATTTATTCCAAGGGGATTGATTCATTTAGATGCTATTGACAATGGGATTTTTTCTTGATTTCCTCCTCAGATTGTTAATTATTACTGTACAGAAATGCTACTGATTTTGCACATTAATCTTATAACTGGCCATATTACTGAACTCATTTACAAGCTCTCACAGCTTTACTATAGATTTTTGGGGGCTTTCTATGTATAGGATGATGTCATCCTCAAACTGAAATTTTTACTTCTTTCTTTCCTATTTGGATGACTTTTATATCATTTCTTGCCTATGTGCTCAAGCAAGTACTATGTTTTTGCTTTTTTAAAAAACATTTTGAAAGATGCTTAGATTACATAACTGTTATACAAAAGTTATAGGGATTCTCATGTTCCCCCCTCCCAAAACTCCCACAACCTCCCACCTAAACATCTTTCATAAGTGTGGCACATCACCTGCAATGGATATACACATCTGGTCCTTTGCCACAAACCATGGACCATAGTTCACATTGTAGACCACACTCTTTCCCACAGAGTTCTCCATGTTATATGCTGATATATAATGGCCTATATCTGTCATTGTAATGTCATTCAGGAAAATTCCCAAGTCCTGAAAAAACCACTGTATTACAACTGCTTTTCCCTCTCCCTGTCCCAAAATTTCCAGTGGCTACTGTCTCCACATCAATGATGTAATTTCTTCCATTGCTTGAATCACAATGTATCTGCAACAGAATACTATTAAGTCCACTCTAGTCCATAGCTCTTCCCCCAATCCTGAGGAGTCTGAGTGGTGATGTCCACTCCACCTCGAAGTGAGAGGTGGCTTATATCCCATGGATAAGTTGAATGGGATTATCCTGCCTGCAGCTGCAGGCTCTCTCCATTCCCTGGGATGGCTGTTGTCCATCATCATCTCCCCACCAAGTGTCTTGGGTGAGTCCATTGGGATGTAGAGTAGGAGATGCAGCTGCCCCAAGATTGCAGGCTCAGCTGGCTCATGGGCAGGCCAGAGGCTCCAGTCTCTGGAAGTACACTTACAATCTCCAGAACCACATATAGGTTTGGATAGAATGGACTGATGGACCATGTTCAGGGAAGACATTTAAGTCCAACTCTGTCACTCTCAGGAGCACAGATCCAACAGTATACCCCACTGATAAGGCATCAATCTCTGGAGCTATCCACCCTTATATAGGACCTGGGTGTCTCCAGAGCCCTCAGGAGCTACTCTTTTTGGGTTGATATCCACTTTGGTGTTCTATGACATCCTACTGAGGTGTGTGTAAACAACACCTCTGGAATGACCGCATGACTCTCTATGAAGTCTCTTAGCCATATAAACTCATTTGTCTATAGCTATCCCCCTTTTATTCAAGATCTTTTTACAGTCATATTGTCAGTTGGCACTTGGTTGTAATATCTCTTTGCCAGGGAGGATCATCCCTGGGAGGCATATCCCATGCTGGGAGGAAGGTAATGCATTCATATGCTGAGTTTGACTTAGAGAGAGGCCTCGTTTGAGTAACAAGGAGGCTCTCAGGCAGCAACCTTTAGGCACCTCATAACAATAGGCTACTTTCAAGAGCAAAGACTCAAGGCTAGTGATCAATAACAAGAACCCATCAGTGGATCATCATCTTTAGCCAGACATTGCCCCTCCACATGGGAGACTGCTGCTCCCTTGGAGAATGTGGAAGAGCTCTTCAGGCTCGGAATTCTGTATTCTCTAATTTATTGAGAGATTCTCTACCCACTGTGACTATGCCTCATGCCTTGATCATTTGAACAAACATATCTCTTTTACATATATTCAGTTAATTTCCTACCATGAAACCCCCATCCCTGACACTCCCCACCAATGATCCTCTCACACCCCCATTGTAACCCTTCTGTGATCCAAAGCTTCCTTAAATATAACAGCCAAATACAACTACTAGGAAAATGAAGTAATAATGATAAGTTTAAATGTAAGAGATAAAATATGTGGAAACTTGAAAAAAAAACACTAAAAATGAAATAAAATTAAAAGATTGAGATATTCAAAAACTGGGGAAAAAATAAAAGAATTAAAAAATTTTTGGACATTTTTCCTTTTATCACTGCATTATCAGATGTCCAGTCTGTACTATGGCACATGCCCCCTCTCACTCTCCAGTGTCTGTCACATTTTCATTTAATTTTCAAAGAAGTTTCAGTCACAGCAAAGTCATACACAGAATACTAGAGACTCTCATACACACAAGCACCTCCCCCTTTCCTCAACCCATATTCAAACCTTTTTGTATGTGAATAGTAGCATTCTTATAAATGTTATACAGATAGTGAAGCATAGCTCTGAAACACTGTCAGTGGTTTACAATATGGTTTACATTTTAGACTGTACAATTTAATAATTTTTGATGATATTTACCATGTCCTGTGTCCATCACTGAAAGGTAATGAAAAATATTTCCCCTGCCCTCTAAATACCCAGTGCTTCATTTATCCTGTTGCTTCCTCCCCATCCCCCTTAGGCACATGAAATCCCCCGTGTAGACTCATTGGATGACAAGATTCATAGTTACATGCAACAAGAGGTCTTGACATGCTGATTTATTCTCTGCTATTAGGATACACCCTTTCTCATAGGAGATGCCCACCTGTCTATTTCTGGGTGTATTGGTCCTCCCAAAGATAGGGGTCCATCTCCTCCCCACTAACTGCATGGGTCTCAGCCCATTGACAAAACACATTATGAATGGATGAACACTCACACACTCCCCAGAACCCTGCTACAGATGTGCCCCATCCCAAATGCCTCCCCAACCAGCACCCTAAACCAGTGACACTCACTTGTCATATTGCCATAAGAGCATTCCAACCTCTGCACTTTCAAACTCATATGCACAAATACCATGTTTGCCAGGTCCATCTCCCATCTCTACCACCAGTATCCTGGGTATTCTAAACCACCCTTCCTAATCTACCCACCTGTTGAACCTGAAACACCAGACCCAGTAATAGCACTACCCACCTCTCCTATCCCTTCAATATGTAACTATACTCTACCACTTTACCATAGATTATGTCCATATGGGTGATGGATCACAACCTTCTCTTCTCTTTCTCTCTCTTGTTAAATTCAGACAATGGTTCTCACAGACTGTTCATTTTCCTCAAATCATATCAGTGAGGTCATGTACAGTTCATCCTTCAATGCTTGGCTTACTTCACTGAAAATAAGGTCTTCAAGATTCATCCATGTTATTCCATGTGTTAGCACTTTATTCCTTCTTACAGCTGAGTAATATTCCAATGTATTTATTTATCACATTTTATTTATCCATTCGTATGTTGATGGGCACCCGGGTTAATTCCAACTTCAGGCAATAGAGAACAATGGCCTATGAACATTTGTGTTCATATATCTATTTGTGCCTTTGCTTTCAATTCTTCTGTGTTTAAACCCAGCAGTGAAATCACTGGATCATACAGAAGATCTATTGTTAGTTTTCTGAGGAACCGCCAAACTGTCCTCCACCGTGGTTAGGTCATTCCACAATCCCACCAGCAGTGGATGAAGGTTCTCATTCCTCCACATCCCCTCCAACATTTACAGTCTGCTGTTTTTTTAATAGCCACCATTCTAATGGGTGTAAGATGGTATCTCATTGTAGTTTTTATTTGCAATTCCCTAATACATAG
>JAQZBX010087129.1:0-12907 GCA_029593785.1 Cabassous unicinctus
ATAGTATGAATCTGCAGTAGGCTTCTGGGGACTGTGTGAGTTTTCATCCTGTCATAAGGTGTTGTGTTGGGGAGTGGAGACCCACACGGTGAGTGGGAAGGAGATGTACCCCCATCTTTGGTAGGACCGATGCATCCAGAAACAGACAGGTGAGTGTTTCTTAGGAGCAAGGGTGGATCCTAATAAGAGAGGATAATCAGTGTGTCAAGACATCTTGTTGTATGTAACTATGAATCTTGTCATCGAATGATTCAAGCCTGGGGGGTGTCATGTGCCTCAGGGAGATGGGGAGGAAGGAAAAGAAAAGATCAAACAGGGAGTATTTAGTGGTCATGGGAAATGTTTTTCATTACCTTACAATAATGGACACAGGACATGGTAAATATCATCAAAAATTATTAAACTGTACCATCTGAATTATAAAGTATACTGGAGACCAGTGACAATGTTTAGTAGCTATGTTTCACTATCTGTATTACAGTTATAAAAATGCTACCATCCACATAAAAAAGTTTTAATATGCGGTGAGGAAAGGGTGAGGAGGTTGGGTATATGAGAGTCTCTAGTATTCTGTGTGTGACTTTGCTAAGACCTAAAACTTCTTTGAAAATTAAATGACGACTTGGGAGACACTGGGGAGTGAGAGGTGGAAGGTGCCATGGTACTTACTAGACCCTCGATAATGCAGTGATAAAAGGAAAAATAATAATAATTTTTAAAAAGTTTTTTTGTTTTTTCCCATTTTTTGAATGTCCCAATCCTTTATATTTTATTGTTAGGTTTTTTTTTTTCCTTTGAGTTTCCATGTATTTTATCTCTTTCATTTAAGCTTGTCATTATTGTTTCATTTTCCTATTAATTGTATTTGGCTAATACATGGGCTTCATCTTCAAGGAATATTTAGATCACAGAAGGGTTACAATGGGGGCAGCAGAGGATCATTGGTGGGGGGTGTCTGGGATGGGGGTTTCATGGGAGGAAGTCCACCTGAATATACACGAAAAATATATAAAATTGTTCGATTGTTCAAGGGGTGGAACATGGTCACAGTGGATGGACAATCACTCAATAAGTGAGGGAACACTGAATTCCCATCCTGGAGAGCTCTGCCACATTCTCCAAGTGAGAAACAACAGTCCCCCGAGTGCAGGGGCACTTTCTGGTAAAGGAGGATGATCCACTAATGGGTACTTGTTATTGATGACTAGCCTTACGAGTCTTTGCTCTTCTAATTGAAACTTAGCCTACTGTTATGGGGTGCTTAAGGGTTGCCACCTGAGAGCCTCCTTGTTGCTCAAATGTGGCCTCTCTCTGAGCCAAACTCAGCATATGAATGCATTATCTTTCCCCCAGTGTGGGACATGACTCCCAGAAATGTGCCTCCCTTGCAATGAGGGATTAATACCAAGTGCCAACTGGCAATATGACTGGAAAAAGACCTTGAATAAAAGTGGGAAAAGGTAAAGACAAATGAGTTCATGTGGCTAAGAGACTTCAAACAGAGTCTGGACGTCATCTGAGAGGTAACGCTTAGACACACCTCAGTAGGATATCATAGAACACCACAGTGGATATCACCCCACATAGGGGGCTCCTGAAGGCTCTGGAGACACCCAGGTCCTATAAAAGGGGGGATAGCTCCCGAGATTGATGCCTTATCAGTGGGCTATACTTTGGAATCTGTGCTACTGAGATTAACAGAGTAGGACTAAAATAAGTCCTCCCTTCTTATGGTCCATCAGTCCCTTCTATTCAAACCTATATGTGTTGCTGGAGTTTGTAGGTGTACTTCCAGAGACTGGAGTCTTTGACCTGCCCATGTACCAGCTGTGCCTGGAATCTCAGTGGAGCTTCAACTCCTGCTCTGCAGCTCAATGTAATCACCAAAGTCACCTTTTGAGGAGATGATGATGGACAACGGCCAACCCAGGAAATGGAAAGAATCTGCATCTGCAGGCAGGATAATCCAATCCATAGTATCCATGAGTTATAAGCCCCCTCTCACTTGGAGGTGGATTGGACATCACCATCCCAAACTCCTCAGGATTGGGGGAAGAGCTATGGACTAGAGTGGACTTACTTGTATTCTGTTGTAGTCATACTGTGATTCAAGCAATGGAAGAAATTATAACAGTGAAGTGGAGCCAGTGTTCACTGGATGCTTTTGGGGCAAGGAAGGGAAAAGCAGTTGTAATTCAGAGGTTTTTTCAGGACTTGGGAATTATCCTGAGTGACATTACAATGACAGATATAGGACATTTTACATCAGCATATAACATGCAGAAATGGGTGGGAGACAGTGTGGTCTACAATGTGAACTATGGTCCATGCTTAGTGGCAAAGCCCGAGGATGTGTATATCCATTGCAGGTGATGTGCCACACTAATGAAAGATGTTTATGTGGGATGTTATGGGAGGTGTGGGAGTTGGGGAACATGGGAATCCCAATAATTTTTGTGTAACATTTATGAAATCTAAACATCTTTTAAAATATATTAAATAAATAAATAAATAATAAATAAATAAATAAATTTAAAAAAATTAGCCCACTGCTTGCTTGAAGAAACAACTGGGCACATTTACCTGGCTGAGTTGTCACATTAGCCTAACTATCACATTCCATCCCTTTTCAACTTGCTAACCACACACATTACCTTAAACAATGCTTAGTCTTTAAGTAAAAATAATTACAGACAAGCATATATTTATATTTCTACCTAAGAATATTCAGCTCTCCTAAATACAAATGGAAAAACATTAATTCCCTACAGAATAGAGTGCAAGTCCTTGAGTAATATTCACACTTAAACTTGACATCCTTAAATAGGAAGAAAATAAAGAAATTCATTTTGTGTGCATATACAATCAGACTCATAAAGAAACAAGGAAGAAAAATTCCCGAGTATTACAGTCCTCAGTTCTGTAACTTGTCATGTGGTCAAGTTTCATATTTATCACTACCTTCTTCCACTACCCAGTCCATGTTCCCCTTCAAGTACTTCAGCTAGCCATGGTTCTTTCCCTGGTGGGGTGACCCAAAGTTTCATTCCTGAAGATTCTGGGCCATTGTTAATCCTGCTTAGACTGAGTTGTTGCAATTTTCCATCTACTTTAATCACAGAGCATGGTAGCACTAAGGGAAACCCCAGAGGATCTACTGTATTCCAGGCACACTTCTTTATCTTCATTATGTGGATGCAGTCCTGTTTCCCCATAACAGTCAGGATCAATCACCCCCATCAGTACAGTAATTCCCTTCTTTGCCTGATGATTCTGAGGTAAGAGGATCCCACAGTGGCCAGGTGGTAATCTTAACTTCCATTTCAATGCAGTCACTGTAGTGTTCCATGGTGGCAGCATACCTCCTTTTGGAACTAAGACCTGTAGACAATCAGAGCTTAAGATTGCAGGGACAGGAAGCAAAAATTTCCCTTTTGGGTCACTTGGGGTAATAGTGAATGGTGCCACTCCCACATTCATCCCTTGACTCCTGGACCCATGAATCCTGGTTATGGGAGAAAGAGCACCATAAACTGGACACTGATTTAGAGCACACATAGCTTCCTGGAGAACATTGCCCCAGCCCTGCAAGATATTCCTACATATTTAACAGTGTAATTGAGTCTTCAAAAGGCCATTCTAACATTCTATCAATACAGCTGCTTCAGGATGATGGGGAACATGATAAGACCAGTGAATTCCATGGGCCTGTGCCCATTCCCGCACATCATTTGCTGTGAAATGGGTTCTTTGATCAGAAACAATGCTGTGTGCAATGCCATGGGTGGTAGACATTTGGTAACTCCATGGATGGTAGTTTTGGAAGAGGTATTGCATTCAGGAAATGCAAACCCATGTCCAGAGTATGTGCCTGTTCCAGTTAAAACAAATTGCTGCCCCTTCCATGATGGAAGGGGTCCAATGTGATTAACCTGACAACAAGTAGCAGGCTCATCACCTCAGGGAATGTTGCCAAATTGGGGGCTGACTGTGGGTCTCTGGTGCTCACAGACTGGGCATTCAGGAGTGGCTGTAGCCAAGTCAGCCTGGGTAATGGGAAGTCTATGTTACTGAGTGCATAGATAACCTCCATCCCTTCCTCCATGGCCATTTTGTTCATAAGCCCATTAGGCAATGACAGAAGTGGCTGGGGAAAGAGGCAGAGATTTAGCCACATAGTGGGTCATCTTATCCACTTTATTATTAAATTTTTCCTCTGCTGAAGTCACCCTCTGGTGAGCACTCACATGGAACACAAATATTTCCATGTTTTTTTACCCGTTCAGAAGTCTATCCACATATCTCTTCCCCAGGCCTCTTTATCACCAATTTTCCAATCATTTTCTTCCAAGTCCCTGACCATCCAACCAAACCATTGGCAACAGCCTAAGAATTTGTGTACAAATGCACCTCTGGCCATTTCTTCTTCCAAGCAAATGAACAATAAGGTACAGTGCTCAAAGTCCTGCCCACTGGGAGGATTTGCCCTCACCACTGTCCTTTAGTGATGTAATAGAAAAGGGCTGTAGTGCTGCAGCTGTCCATTTTTAGGTGCTACATGCATATTATGCAGAATCCTCTGTAAACCAGGCCCAAGTTTGCTCTTCCTCAGTCAACTGATTTTAAGTGATTCCCGAAGAGGCCAAAGTTGTGGGCTGGAAAAGAGAAGCAAATATTTCAGGGGTGGTGACCATGGACATTTTGACTACTCCCTCACATAACTTACTTGTGCCTTTAGAACCTGCTCAAGTCCTATCTCTTATATACCACTTCCACTTTATTCTGGAGTGCTGCTGTACACATCCACCTTTATGGTTTGATTGGTCAGACAATACCCAGCTCATGATAGGCAACTCAGATCTCATGGTAACTTGATGGACCATGGTTAAGCATTCTGTCTCTGCTAAGGCCCAGTAGTAGGACAAAAGCTGTTTCTCAAAAGGAGAGTAGTTATCAGCAGTGGATGACAGGGCTTTGCTGCCAAATCCTAAGGGTTTGTGTTTCGATTCTCTTATAGGGGCCTGCCAAAGGCTCCAGCCAGCATCTCTATTTGCCACAGAAACTTCCAGCACCATTAAATGTGCTGGATCATATGGTCCAAGGGGTAGTGCAGCTTACACAGCAGCCTGGACCTGTTGCAGAGCCTCCTCTTGCTCTGGTCCCCAAACAAAACTAACAGCTTTTCTGGTTGCTCAGTAAATGGGCCAGAGTAGCACACCTAAATGAGGAATGTGTTGCCTCCAAAATCCAAAGAGACCAAATAAGCATTGTACTTCTTTTTTGGTCATAGGTGGGGCCAGATGCAACAGCTTATCCTACACTTTTGGAGGGATATCTTCACATGCCCCACACCACTGAACACCTAGAAATTTCACTGAGGTGGAAGGTCCTTGTATTTTTGCTAGATTTATCTCTCATCATTTCTCACACAAATGCCTTATCAATAAGTCTAGAGTCTTTGCTACTTCTCACTCACTAGGTCCTGTCAATCTGATATCATCAATATAATTGATCATTGTGATGACTTATGGGAGGGAGATATGATCAACTGTTCCTGCAGAACATGTTATGCCATAGGGCTGGAGAATGGATATATGCTTGATGGAGGACACTGAAGGTATACTTCTGGCCTTACCAGCTGAAAGCAAACTGTTTCTGGTGGTCTTTGTTAATGGCAATTGAGAAAAAAGCATTTGCCAGATCAACAGCTGCATACCAGGGGATGTGTTGATTTGCTCAAGCAATGATACCACATCTGCGATAGCAGCTGTGATTGGAATCACCACCTGGTTAAGTTTACAATAATCTACTGTCATCCTCCAAGATCGATCTTTATTTTGCACAGGCCAAATAGAAGAGTTGAAAGGGGATGTGGTGGGGGAATCACCACCTTTGCATACTTCAGATACATTAATGGTAGAACTAATCTCTGCAATCCCTTCCAGGAATATGGTAATACTTTTGATTTACTATTTTGCTAGGCAGAGGCTTTTCTACTTCCTTTCACTTGGCCTTTCCAACCATAAAACCCTCATTCCACCAGTCAGGGATCCAATGAGGGATTCTGCCAGTTAATGAGTGCATGTATTCCAATTATTCATTCTGGAACTGGAGAAATAACCACAGGAAGGGTACATGGACACACTGGGCCCACTGTGAGATGGACCTGAGCTAAAACTCCATCAATCACCTGACCTCCATTAGCCGCTACTCTGACTGTTGGACCACAGTGATGTTTTGGGTCTCCTGGAATTAATGTCACTTCTGAACCAGTGTCTAATAATCCCTGAAATTTCTGATTATTTCCTTTTCCCCAATGCACAGTTACTCTGGTAAAAGGCCATAAGTCTCCTTGGGGAACGGTGGGAGGAAGATCAACAGTATAAATTTTTTTGCAATTTAACAGTGTCCTTCCCCAAGGCTACCTGGCCTTCTCCTCATTCAAAGGGCTCTGGGTCTGTAAACTGTCTCAAGTCTGGGAAATGATTAAGGGGTGATTATCCACTGCATCTGTAATTTGAGGTAGGGTTTTGTTTACTCAACCTAGAATGCTTCTGCTTATACAGATCCAGAAGAAATTTAGTAGACTGCCCATCTATTTCACTTCTAGGTACCCTATCATCTGTTAGCCAATGCTGTAATTCTATGCACCTCAGAGTATTTTGAGTGCTGCCTTGAATCTGCCTTTCACTGCAGTAGGCACACCCACCTTGTCTTTGGGTCTCAAATGCCCATAATTGACTTTTACTAGACTGATATCTGATAATCCCCATGATGTTTAAGGATTCCAATTCCATTACAGCCCTCCCTACAGTAGTATCTGGACTACAGAGAAGAGCAACCACAGAGCTCTTTATGGAAGATGGAGTTAGCCTTTCAAATTTATTCCTCACAGTCCTGGTTAAAGGTGTGTCCTCTGGACATTCCCAGGGTAGGAGAAGTTAAATGGCAAATCCATTCTAACATTCCAATCACTCTAAGCCTGTGAATTCCCTCTTCTGCTGTATACCAGGCAAACCAGTCATCTCAACCTCAGACATGTTAGGTCATATTTTCATCCACGTTTAAGTCAGCCGCCTGAACAGGCTGTTAGATCCCTTGACCTACAACACTGAATCCAGAATTTCTGCTTGGTGAGCCATTATCAATAAATTCAGCCTGATTCAACTTCATATTCCTTCCACCATTATCCCAAACCCTTAGTATCCATTCCCACAAATATTCCCCTGATTTTTTGTTTATATAAGGGGGAAAACTCATGCAGTTCTTTCAGAGTATAACATACTTCCTCATGGGTCACACTTTGTATTTCATCTTTGGGGGCTTGTTGTGATTTTAGTCTAGTAATAGGTCTCAAAGAGAAGAGAGGTGGTGGGCGTGGATAGGGAGATTAATTACAAATGTCTTGCAAGCTACCAACCTCAGAGGATTCCTTTACATTTCCTTCTGGTGAAACAGTATTAATCTCTTCAAGCAGGAGTTGAAAAGCAGATTCTTCAGGGCAGGATGGAGGTTGGGCACTGCATGCTGGAGTTGGACTGGTCCCTTCCTCAGGGCTTGGAGGAGGCCTAGACTCCCTGGGGCAAGCCAGAGACTAGACAGTGCAGGCTCTAATTTGGCTGTTACTCACCTCAGGGCTGGAAGGAGGTCTGGACTCCCTGGGGAAGATGTGAGGCTGGGTGGTATAAGGTTGACAAAGTGTGGTCTCCACAGGACAGGTCATCACAGGTTTATCTGTTGAAGTCTTAGAAGAATGTCCCTCCCGATATTATCATCATCCCATTAGTCTCCATCCCAATCCTCTGGGTTCCACTCTTTTCCAATCAATGCCTTCACTTTAACTGCAGATACCATGAAATGCTGAGATTTTACTTTCCTTTGAAACTCTGTGACTCATACAATGAGAGTCTGTGTTTGCTTCTCAAATATCTCAAGCCCATGGCTGCAGGAAACAAGATGTTCTTTGAGAGCACACAGAAATTTTCACATCATTCATGGGGCATTTAAGCTGCATTTTGAAAGCCTTTAGCTCATCTTTTTCATTTGTAAATCTATCCAGAGTATCTAGGAGGAGCCAGCCAATATCATAGGTTTTGACTCCACAAAACTCTGTTAAGGTGTTAAAAACACTCTCACCCAGAACTTTGCCTCTTATAAGCTTGGAAGTAGGGGAATCCAGTGATGATATTTTGCATTTCTCCATTGCCAACTCACACCATGGACTGTTAATGGCCTCTTCATTATTGGAGAGGGAATCATTAGTACTCTTGAGTTCAATTAGAGTAGGGAGCCAATTGCAAAACTCCCAGATCCACCTCAGACATCCCATATTTAAGATTCTATTCCTCAAGGACCACTCCTGATAAGAAGCTGTATTAGTCAGTGTTCTCTAGGGAACAGAATAAACAAGAGATATCTGTAAATAAAATGCGATTTTATAGGATTCTTTTCTATGACCGTGGGGATTCATGAGTCCAGGTTCTACAGGCAGGTTGTAAACCAGGTGCTCTGATGAAAGTCCAGTGAAGTTCTTGGATGAGTTTCTGGGGAATGTTGGCTGTCCAGAGAAGACCTGGGAAATTCTTTCTGAATGCTGAAATCTCTTCCCCTTTTAAGGCATTCAAATTACTGGACAAAAACATCACATATTGGTGACAGCAATCACTCTGGTTGATTGAAGGTGTAATCAGCCATCTAGGCAGTAAACTCATGGATGTCTAAAGACAATAAATATCCTTTTATTACAATTAGCCCAGTGCTTGCTTGACTAAACAACTGGGAACAATTACCTGGCTGAGTTGACACATTAGCTGAAACATCACACATGGTATATGAATATATCTCAATAAAACTGCTTAATAAACACATAAATACTTGTGCAATGATAGCCAGAAATAAGAGCTATTTACAGCAGGTGAAACAGAGAGATTGAGAGGGGAGGAATTTCCTTGTTTGTTTGTTGTTTATTATTATTATTGAAATAATGAAAATGCTTTATTAATGATTCAAGTGATGAACACACAACTATGTGATTATACCAAATACCATTGAATGTACACTTTGCATAAATTGCATGATTTATTAATACATATCAATAAAATTGATTTGTTTAAAAAATAGGGTAGGTTGGGGAAAAAATACACTAAATATAAGGTATGACTATAGTTAGTAGTAATATTTTGAGGATATTCTTGTATTGTTTGTAACAAATGTATCACAGCAATGCAAGGTGTTCGGGTAAAGGTGATTTATGGGACCCCTGGATGATGTTATCCATGTTTTTTTGTAAGTTCACAACTTTTACTATGCACTTATTGTTTATGTATGCTCATGTATGAATGATATATTTCAATAAAAAATTAAAAAAACATGAATATGGGTGATATTGCATATATGAGTCTTTTTACAAACTATAAATACAAATATGCTAGAGAGAAGAAAAAAGAATAGCAGCTAGCTATGAATGGCAGGAAAGGCTTAGAGAGATTGAGAGATGATGAGTCTTGTTTGTTCATTTCTTTGTTTTTTGTTCATTATAATTTTTGGAATAATGAAAGTGCTCTGGTAATGATTGGGGTGATGAATGCACCAATATGTGATTATACCAAATACCATAGATTGTACTCTTTGGGTGGATTTATGCTTTATTAATATGTACCAATAAAATTGATTTGTTTAAAAGAAAAAAATCATGCTCATAGTTTTACAGTTTGACTGCAACTTGGATAAGCCAGGGAGAGCTCAAATGAAATTTAAGAAAATGTTCTTGGAAGAGTGGAAATTTTGGAAACAATATTGTCTTTAGCACATAGAAATAGAATATGTGCCTGATGAACTGGTTGATCTAAGGAGATTTCTAGGTAAAATGTTGAAGGTATTTCTCAGCTTATTCCATTTGTCTCTAGTAAAATTTGAGGAGAGAGACTCATCCTGAAGAAAGAGCTACTAAATATTAATGAATCAGGACTTGATGAATTTGAAAATAAAACTGTTTTTCATTCACAACCTCTTTCTGTGTATGTAACTTTTATCTAATGTAGCGAATTTCAATAATATTCATGGGTAACACAAAAAAATTACAAAAATTATATTAGTTTGGACAAAAAGAAACAGAGTCAATTCAAAATCAACTTTAGACCTCTATACTTTTATCGATAAAAAGTAGTCTGATAAAAATATTAACCTGCAAACACAAGTTATATATTATGGAAAAGAATAGATAATTAAAATGCAGATCAAGAATTCAAAGGGAATAAATGAAAGTCATGGAAACTCACAAAACTATGATTTGGCAATAACCAAGACACTTGCAACAATATGTGTCTGGCTGACTTTCAGAATTTCTATAGAACATTCACTTCTGTGTGACTCTGTGCCTTCTGTTTTTACCTGTTTTTAATAAGTTTCTATATAATTTTATTATGTCATTTTATGTTGGCATTGGGGTAGTACAGATACTTGTCCCTTTAGTTCATCTTACAATTGAAAGGAATGAGACTCAAAAAGCTGCATCCAAGGAACCACACTCAGGAATATCATCCTTACCTAGACTTCAATTAGATGATTAGATATGGACCATAAACCTTATTCTGATGCTATACTTAATGTGGCTGGAGAGGGGTCTTTGGAGAACGGGAAAGTATATGTATTTTTTTGTGGGACAGATGTGTGCTGTTGTCACCAGACCACATATATGGCAGATTGTATATCATTGACAATATACTTTATTTTATATGCTCTTCTAGAACATTGCCACTTCCACATCAAGAGGTGGAGTTGATGCATTTTCTATTTGAACCTAGGAGGAACATTATTACTGTGGTTGTTCTTAATATAATTTTTAAAAAAAGATAATTAGATTATACAAATGTTACCTAAAAAATATAGGGATTCTCATATGCCACACTCCCCACACCTCCTACAACCCCACACACACAAAAATCATCCTTCATTAGTGTGGCTCATTCATTGATAATTGATAAGCACATGCTGGGTCATTGGCATTGAGCATGGACCATAGTTCATACTGTAGTTTACACTCTCTCCCACACAATTCTGCAGGCTAAGGGAAGATATATAATGGCATATATTTGTCATTGTAATGCCATTCAGGATGATTCCTAAGTCCCAAAAAAGCTACAGATTTACAACTCTCTTTACCTCCTTCTGTCCCCAGAACCTCCAGTGACCACTGCCTCCACATCAATGCTATTATTTCTTCCATTGCTAGAATCACAACAAGTCTATCGTAGAATACTAATAAGTCCACCATAGTCCATAATTCATTCCACAATCCTGAGGTTTCTGGGATGGTGATGTCCACTAAACCTCTAATTGAGAAGGGGCTTCAATCCCATATAGCCAATGTATGGGACTCACTTGCTTACAGTTGTAGGGTCTGTCATTAACTTGGTATGGTGGTTGTCAAACCTTATCTACTTGTGAGCTGTCCTTGGTGAACCCAATGAACTGGAGAGTAGGTGTTGCAATTCCACTGAGTTTCAGGGCCCAGCTGGCACAAGGACAGCCCAAATATTCAAGTCTCTTGGAGGTACACCTACCCACTCCAGCACCAAGTATAGGTAGGACAGATGAGCCGTGTGTAAGGAAGCCATAACTGAGACCATCTCTGTTACTCTTAGGAACAAAAATTCCAAAGTAGATCCCACTGGCAAGGTACCAAACTCCAGAAATATCTTCCCTGACCATAGAACCTGAGTATCTCCAGAGCCCTCAGGAGCCCCATAATTTGAGGTAGTATTCACTTTGGCAGTATACTGGCACGACTGCTGATATGTGTATAAGCATTAACTTTGGGATGACCTCTTGAGTCACTTTGAAGTCTCTTAGCCATATAAATTCATTTGTCTTTAGCTTTTATCCCTTTTATTTGAAGTCTTTTTCCAGTTGCATTGCTAGTTTTTGCTTGGTAGTAATCCCATGGTGCCAGAGAGGCTCAGCCCTGGGAGTCATGTCCCACACTGGGAGATAGGTAACACATTTATATGCTGAGTTTGGCTTAGAGAGAGGCTACATTTGAGTAACAAGGATGAACTCAAGAGGCAACTCTTAGGCACCACACAATATTAGGCTAAGTTTCAATTGCAAGAGCAAAGGCTCACAAGCATAGTCATCAATATCAAGGGCCCATCAATGGACCATCCTCCTACATCTGCCATTGGCCCTGCACTTGGGTGTCAGTTGCTGTTGCAATAGAGAATGTGACAGAACTCTCCAGGATGGGATTTCAATACTCTCTTGGCAATTGTGACTCTCCACCCACTGTAACAATGCACCGTGTATATTTGAACACCTTTATATACCTTATATGTATGTCCAAGTGAGCTTCCTCCAATGTATCCCCCATCACTGACACCCCTCAGAAATGATCCACCCCTGACCCAGTTGTAACCCTTCTGTGATCTAAAGCTTCTTCAATAATGAAACCAGTACAATAACCAAATACAATTGATAGGAAAATGAAATAATAATGATAGGTTTAAATATAAGAAATATGAAATAATAATGATAGGTTTAAATATAAGAAATAAAGTGCATAAAAATTTAAAGAAAACTAAAAATAAACTTTAAAAATTGGGATGCTAAGAAATAATCAAAAATGTTAAAATTTTTTTTGACATTTTGCCTTTAATCACCATAATATCTGTTGTCCTGTATATACAGTGACATTTTCTTCCACTTATTTCCTAGTGTCTTTTATTTTTTTTTTCATTTTGCTTTCAAAGAAGTTTCAGGTCACAGTAAAGTCACATATAGAATGCAGGGGACTCCCATATACCTAACATCCTTCCCTATTTCCTCTTCCTGTATAATAACTTTTATATGTGGATGGTTTATTTTGTTACAACTGATATACACATAGTCAAACATAGCTACTAACCATGGT
>JAQZBX010087130.1:0-12906 GCA_029593785.1 Cabassous unicinctus
TAAATAAATAAAATAAATAAATCTTTAAAAAAAAAAAAAAAAATAAATGGAATGTGCATTTGAAATTTTGATTGATATTGCCAATTCATCCTTCATAAAGACAGTGCCTGGTTTTTAAAACAATGTGTACTTGCTACCTACTACAAATGATTATGGATCATTATATTCCCCTTCCCCTTCCATTCTTTTTTGATAAGTATTTCTGTCAATTGCCTTACTGCACTGGATAAGACCACCTGTACAATGTTGAGGAGAACTGCTGAAAGCAGAAGAATTTTGCCATTAATTAGTATATTACCCCTTTTTCATATCAAGCAAGTTACTCCTGTTGCTAGTTTGCTGAGCACCCTTTTTCTAAATCATAAGCAGATGTTGGATTTAGTCAAATGTACTTTCTGCACACACTGGGTTAATTATATGGTTTTTACTTTTATTCTGTTAATATGGTAAATTATATTGATCGATATTTAAATATCAAGTCAGCCTGCATTCTTGGGATAAGTCCTACTTGAGCATGGTGATTATCTTTTTATATATGGTTTTTCAGGTTTTTTAAATTTTTTAAATTTATTTATTTACTTTTTATCCATTTTTATCCCTGCCCCCTTTTGCTGTTTTTGTGTCCATTCACTTGGCAATTCTCTGTGTTTGTTTCCTGCCCTCTCTTCTCATCCTTCTCCTCCTGTCTATATTGGGATTCAATCCAGGGAACTTCCGATGTGGGTGAAAGGCATCCTACCAACTGCACCACCTTAATTCCTGGTTTTGCAGCGCATCTCGTCTTGGCTCTCCCTTGTGTCACTCTCCTGTTATGTCATCATCTTGCTGTGTGGCTCAGCAGAACCTGATGGCGCACCCGTGCAAAGGGCCTGCTGGCGCACCTGCTCGTGGGGCCTGGCAGCCCACATGCCTTCTATATTTTTCTTTATTTTTACCAGGAGGTCCCGGGGATAGAACCCAGGTCCCTCCATATGGGAGATGGATTTGAGCTACATCTGCCCCCCTGGTTGTTCAGTTCTAATGAGGATTTTGTATATATTTTCCTGAGGAAGGTGGGAGTTTTCTTTTCTTGTAATGTTCTTGTTCATTTTGTATCAGGGTTACACTGGCCTCATGAAATAATTTGGGAAGTACTCCTGCCTCATCATTATTCTTAGTTTCTATAAGATTGGTATTTTTTCTTAAATTTTTTATAGAACTTGTCAGTGAATCTATCTAGGCCTGGAGATTTCTTTGCAGAGAGTTTCTTCTTAATAATAAATTCAATTCCTTTAATAGATATAGGGCTATTCATATTTCCTATTTTGTCATATGTCCACTTTGATAAAGTTGCATTTTTTAAGGAGTATGTCCATTTCATCCAAGTTGTCAAATTTAATACTACAATATTATTAAGTTCTCTTATCCTTTTGATGTCTGGAGGATTTGTACTGGTATACTCTTTATTATTCCTGATGTTGATAACTTGTGTTTTCTCTTTTTCTTTCTAGATCTGTCTTCTCAGGTATTTGCTAATTTTATTAATTTTGCCAAAGGACAAACTTCAGATTTTCTTAATTTTCTCTATTGTTTGTCTATTTTACATTTCATTGATTTTTGCACTTTACTATTTTTTCCTGTTACATCTTAGGGTTTCCTTTGTTCTTATTTTTCTAAATTCATAAGGAAAAAGTTTAGATTGTTAATTTCATAACTTTATTCTTTTTTAATATTAATATTTAAAGCTATAAATTTCCCTCAAATCACTGCTTTTGCTGCATCCCACAATTTTTTATATTTTGTATTTTTATTGTTATAAAGGAGCAAATATTTTCTAATTTCTCTTGTAATTTTTTCTTTTATCCATGACTTATTTAGAAGTATGTTGCTTAATTTTCAAATATTTGGGAAGTTTACAAATTTTTTTCTACCTCATTTAATCCTGTTTTGATCAGCTAACATAATTTAAATCCTTATTAATTTGATACTTTGGCCCATCTGATGGTCTATCTTGATAAATGCTCCATGTGCATTTAAAGAATATATATTCTGCAATTGTTGAGTGCCATGTTCTATAAATGTCAATTAATTCAAATGTGTTGATTGTGTTCTCCAAGTTGTTCAAAATACCCTCAGTGATGTTTTGTCTCCATGTTTTATCAAATACTTAGAATACAGTGTTGAAAACTTGAACTATTATTGTGAATTTGTCTGTTTCTTTCTTAATTCTATCAGTTTCATCTATTATAAAGCTCTGAAGAGATGCATACATTTTAATGATTGTGATGTTTCCTGATGGAATGATCCTTTGATCATTATAAATTATATTTCCTTCTGGAATCTGTTCCTCCTAACAACAACTAGAAACTGGCAAAAAAAATTGCCAAAATTAACTTTATCAGAATTCTAGAAATTAACCAAAGACTTGAAATTATCCAAGGTGGATTTATTCACATTAAATGGCTGAATCTCAATAAGCATAACAAACCTTTTGGCTTTTTAACTTGTCCTATTCTCTTCCTCCTCTTCCCAGATCTGTGTTAGTCTTGAATCAGCAGCCTTGGAACCAAAGAATCTATGCAAACCAGCAGTCTAGCAGACACTGGAGAGAGCAGAATGAGCTTGGAGCTCCTGTAAAAGACCCATGCCCAGACAACTGTCATTATTTGACTTGTTTGGCAACTCCCTTTAAAAGCACCATGAACAGGGCTTGCCTTTATTTTACCTGACCCAGGGCTTGCTCAGTGAGGAAAGTCTTATCCCTATGGCATTCCAATCACTTAACATCCAAGTTACCTGAGGAAGTGATTAAAGTTGAAACAAACAAGCAGCTGGCCAAAAGAACTTAAAAAGAAAATCTGGGAACTAATATGTTCACCAGAAGCTATGAAAAGCTTTGACATATTCCTGGGAATCTAGAAAGCCATACACATGGGCAGGCTGTGTTCTTGCCCAAGAAAGAACTGCACGTCTCCTAATCTCTCACCACTGGCTCAACTTGATGCTTTGTGCAAGCAGGAAGTCATGGGTAAGGCAGAGATGTAAACCACTAGAGTCTTGAAAGCAAGCCCCAACACATATATAGAGGTAGCTATTTGACAAAGGGTGAAGGATTATTGATTCAAGCTACATAAAGAAACCTCTATGCAATCATTAATTGGCCATTAAGCTAAGAGGCCTCAGTGTCTGCACACAGCAAAGATACAGACTTTATAGGGCTAGTCCAGGAAAGTCACTAAACAAACAAATAGCAACATCATCAATAACAAAGGACAACAACAAACTGAGGAGGGAAGATAGAATCTGATTTGCAGAGTGGTCATATTATATTTAAAATCTCCAGGTTTCAACAAGAAATTTTATTAGATACACAAATAAGCAGGAAATTATGCCACATACCCAGGGGGAGAAAAATCAGTCAATAGAAAATCTTCCTGAGGAAGCCTGATGTTGGATTATACTACGAGGACTTTAAGTCAGCTATTATAAATAGGTTCAAAATATTGAAAGAAATCATGTTCATAGAATTAAAGAGAACAATTCTTCACCAAATATTGATAATAAAGAGAAAAAAAATTTTTTTAATTAAATAGATATTCTGGAGTTGAAAAATACAATCACTGAAATGAAAAATTCACTAGAAGGGCTCATAGCAGAGTTAAGCTGATAAAAGAAAAAAAATCATCAAAGTAGAAGAAATGTCAATTGAGATTGTACAGTCTGAGTAACAGAAAGAAAGAATAAAGGAAAATGAAAAGAACTTCAGTAGACCTGTGGAACACCATCAAGCATACCAATAAACTTATAATAGGCATCCTAGAATGAGAGAAGAGAAAGCGGCAGAAAGAAAATTTGAAAGATAATGGCAGAAAACTTTTCAAATTTGAAGCAAAATGTTAATATATACATCCACAGATTTCAACAAACTCTAAATAAGGTACTCAAAGAGACTGACAACCAAACGCATCATAATCAAACTGTCAGAATACAAAGGCAATAAGAGAATCTCGAAATCATGAGGAGAAAAATGACTCATCACATACAAGAGAGCCTCAATAAGATAAACATCTAACTCCCCATCAGAAACCTCAGAAGTGAAAAGATAGATGAATTCAAAGGGCTGAAAGCAGAGTCAGTCAAAAGTTGTATATCCAGGAAAAATATCTTTTAAAATGAAGGAAATTAAGACATTTACAAATAAAGAAAAACTGGGAGAATTTGTAACTAGCAGACCTTCCTTACAAAATATATTAAAGGGCATCTTTCAGGTTCAAATGAAAAGACATTAGACAGTAAATTGACTCCACACACAGAAGTAAAGAGCACTGTTAAGGTAACCACATAGGAAATATAAAAACGACATGAATGCATTTTTGTTTGAAACATTGTTCCTCACTTATCTGATTTAAAAGAAAAATGCAATAATTATAAGATTTTTGATGGAGTTATAATGTGTAAAGATGTCATTTCTATGACAAAAATACTACAAAGGAAGAATGAGGGAAAACAGAGACATTGGAGAAAAGTAGGTTATTGAAAGAAAGTTAATATTACTCTAAACTATATTGTTTTTAGTTAACATGTTAATTTTAATTCCCAGGCCAAACATTAAGAAAATTACTCAATAAAATGTAGTTTAAAATGCAAGCGATTTAAAATGGTACACTGGAACATGCCTATTTAATGAAAAAGAGGCACAAATGAAGGAATAGAGGAAGAAAAAAAGACAAGATATATAGAACACAGATATTAAAATGGCAAACATAAACCCTATCTTATTAATTATTTTGTTAAACATAGACAGATTAAACACTCTAAAAGACAAAGATTGGCAGATTGCATTAAAAAATGTTCCAACTATATGCTGTCTGGAAGAGACATGCTTTAGGTTTAAAGATGCAAAAATGTTGACAGTAAAAGGTTGGAAAAGATACACCATGAAACATTAACCAAAGAGAGCTGGAGTGGCTATACTAGCAACAGCCAAGATAGACTGTAAGACAAAATTGTTACTAGACAATGTATTTCTATACCGCAGCAGTTAATAATTCCAAAGTGAAATTAAGAAAACAATTCCATTTATAATAGCATCAAATACAGTAAAATAGTTAAGAGTAAATATACAAAAGAAATGCAAGATATGTGCACTGAAAATTACAAACTATTGTTGAAAGGATTTAAAGACCTAAATAAAAGGAAACATTCTATGTCCATGAATTAAAAGAAAAAAATTTTGAAGATAGCAATACTCCCCAAACTGATCTACAGATTCAACACAATCAATCCCTATTGGGATGCCAACTACATATTTTGCATAAATTGAGAAGCTGACCCCAAAATTCTTATGAAAACACAAGAGTCACAGAATAGCTAAAACAGTCTTCAAAATAAAAAAAGTTGGAGCATGCAAAATTACTGATTCTAAAGCTTACACAAAACAATAATAATCACAGTATGGCACTGCTATAAGGATAGACATATAGGTCAATGGTATAGAATTGAGTGTGCAGAAATAAATCCTCTAATTGATGGCCAGTTGGTTTTTTGATAAGGTTGTCAAGACCATTGAATGGGGAAAAGTAGTCTCTTCAACAAATGTTGTTGGGGCAACTGGATATACACATGCAAAGAATGACATTGGAACTTACCTCATGCTAAGCACAAATATTAATCCAAAATGTATCAAGGACCTAAATGTGACCACTAAAACTGTAAAACTTCTGCACATTATCCATTTGTTTTGTAAACTCACAACTTCTCTAATAAAAAAATGAAAACACCTGTAAAACTCTTCAAAGAAAACATAGAAGTAAATCTTTACAACCTTGGATTAGGCGATGGTTTCTTAGATATAGGACATAAAACATGAGCAACAATGCAAAAATAGTAAAGTAGACTTCATCAATGTTAAAAAATTTGTACTTCAAAGGACACCATTAAGAAAGTGAAAAGCCAACCTGGCAAATGGAAAAATATTTTCCAAGCATATAAGGGACTGGTATCCAGAAAATATAAAGAACTCTTACATCTTACTCCCAATACCAATTCTCCATCCTTCATTCTGAGCCCTAGGCTACCAATGTTCTACTTTCTCTTCCTACAAATAAACCTATTCTATATGAATACTCCTTATGGGTAGAGACTTTGTTTTTTGAATGATGAAAATATTCTAAAAATAGACAATGGTGGTGGTTGCAAAACATTGTGAGTGTACTAAAAAACCACTGAATTTCACACTTTGAAGACAAATTTTATGATCTGTAATTATATTTCAATTATACTCTTGCAAAAAAATCCCTCTTTATTTTAAATCAGCACTATTTATAAACCCCACAATACAATATTGTGATATTTTGTTTTAAAAATGTCACTTGCATTTACTAGAACTTAAGAGTACAAAAATACATTATTTAACATACAATCCCATAATGCTTATTTCCATTATTTTTCTTTTTTTTCTGCTAATTTTAATATCCATCTTGTATACTTTCCTCTCAGGAAGAAGAATTTCCTTGACATTTCTTGCAGTCTAGTCTACTTGTGGTGAATTCTATCAATTTTCATTTATCTGAAAAAATTTCTATTTTGTTCTAAATTATGAATGATATTTTCGATGGATATAGAATTCTGGGTTGACATTAGGTTTTCTCTTTCCATCATCAATTTAAGGATGCTATTCAACTCTCTTGTTATCTCCACTGTGTCTTTTGAAAAGCTAGACTTATTTGCATAGTTGTCACTCACTATGTAATATATTGGAGAATAGTTTGTTTCTGCCTATTCTGAAGATTTGCTCTATATCTTTGCCTTTGATCATGTTGGTTATCAAATGCCTTAGTATGATTTTTCTTTGTCTTAATCATCCTTGTATTTTTTTGAGCTACTGGATAAGCAGGTTTTTAAACCAAATTTGGGCACTTTTCAGCCAATTCTCTTCACTTTTTTATACCTCATTATTTATGACACCCCCCACACACACACATTTATTTGCCCTTTCTGTACCCCTCCCTCCCTCCTCTCTTTCTTGGAATCAAAATACAATATATTAGACTACTTGATATTCTCACACAGGTTACTGATGTTCCTTTCATTATTTTTCTCTCCCTGTTCTTCATATTAGATAACTTGAATTACTTTATTTACCAAGCTCAATATCTCCTCTGTGATATTTACTCTATTTTTAAGTCCAGTCAGTGAGTGCTTTTAAATATTAGATATTATATTTTTCAGTTTTAGAATTTACAGTTATTTCTTTCTTTTCTTTTCTCTGCTGAGATTTCTCATACTTAATCATTGTGACCACGTTTTCCTTTAAATACATACTCAATAGCTACTTTAAAGTCCTTGCTTACTAATTCAAACATCTGCTCATCTCAGAGTCAGTTTATATTAATTAATTTTTCTCTTGACTTTTAGTCATATTTTCCATTTTTTCCTCATGTCTATTAGTTTGTATTATATATTGGACATTGAGGGTGATAACCTACAAGAATGAGAGAGGATCACCGTCTCATGCCCTATACACAAATTAACTTAAGATGGATCAAAGACCTAAATATGAGAGCCAAGACCATAAAACATATATGCTTCCCTACATTATCTTCTAGGAGCTTTATGGTCTTGGCTCTCATATTTAGGTCTTTGACTCAACTTGAGTTAATTTGTGTAAGGGTATGAGATAGTGATCCTCTCTCATTCTTTTGGATATGGATATCCAGTTCTCCAAACACCATTTGTTGAAGAGGCCATTCTTTCCCAGTTGAGTGTGCTTGTAGTAGGAAATGGCTTCATAAACTTTACACTCAAAGAGCGTGCAACAAAAGAAAAAATAGGTAAATGGGACCTCCTCAAAATTAAAAACTTTTGTGCTTCAAAAGAGTTTGTCAAGAAAGTGAAAAGACAGCCTTCTCAGTGGGAGAAAGTATTTGTAACCATCTATCCAACAAGGGCCTAATATTCAGCATATATAAAGGTGTCCTACATCTTGAAAATAAAAAGACAAACAACCCATTTTAAAAATGGGCAAGAGATTTGTATAGACACTTCTCCAAAGAAGAAATACACAAATGACTAAAAAGCACATAAAGGGAAGCAGATGTGGCTCAAGCAGCTGGGCTCCTTCTATCTTATGGGAGGTCCAAGGTTCAGTTCCTGGAGCTTCCTAAAGAAGGCAAACTGACTCGACGGGCTGGCATGGAGAGCTGACGCAACAAAATGACACAGTGAGATGATGGAACCAAGAGACACAGTGAGGAAACACAATAAGAGACACAACAAACGGAAAGTGGAAGTGGCTCAAGCAATTAGGCACCTCCCTCCCACATGGGATTTACAGATCTGTGGTTAAAACTAAAATGTTGGGAATGTTCTTTTGGCAAATATGGCATGGGAGGGTTAGTGGTGATGGGAGTCAGGTGTGGGAGGATATACAAGATAGGACGCATCTGGGGCAGGTTTCTATGGAATGTGTAAGATTTCATCTGGTCTTAGTTTGTTATCTCAGTGGGAGGATACTCACACAATAAACAAGAAAATATTAAACTCCCATCCTAGGGAGTCCTACTATGTTCTCAATTAGAGGGACAAGAATCCCTTGAGAACATAGGCATTGCCTAATAAAAGATAAAAGACAAATATGTCAAGCCCTCAATATTATTGCAAGTAACTATGAACCTTATTCTTCAAAAAACTGAAACTTAGTGGGTACCATAGGCTCCGAGGAGAGGGGAAGGGAATAACAGATTGAACATGGGGCATTTTTAGGGCATTAGAATTATTCTGCATGATTTTGCAATAATGGAAAAAGGCAATTTTAAATTTTACCAAAACATTTAAAAGTGTACAGTCCAAAATGTAAACCATACTGTAAACCACTGACCATAGTTAGTAGCAATACTTTAATATTTGTACATCAATTGTAACAAATGTACCATCTGCATGTAAAATGTTATTAATAAGAGAGTGTGGAATAGGGGGAAAGCATTGGGTATATGGGAGTCCCCTATATGTTCTATGTGACTTTTCTGTAACCTAAAGTTTTTTTGAAGATAAAATGGAAAAGAATAAGACACTGGGGGATTATATGGAAGAAATTGTCACTGTACATATAAGACAACAGATCTTGCAGCAATGAAAGATACAATGTTTTAAAATTTTTTAGACTTTTTCCAATTTTTTTATTTTTATTTTTTGAATTTTACTTGTTATTTTTAAAATTATTATTATTATGTCATTTTCTTAATAATTTTACTTGGTTATTTTGTTGGCTTCATTTTTGGAGCGTTTTTGGATCACAGAAAGGCCACAACTGTGGCAGGGGAGGATTACTGGCATGCGGTGTCTGAAAGGGAGATGCAAGGAGAGGGTGCACCTGGAGCATACCTCTAAGTCATATGAATATGTACATGGGGCATTGTCTCAGTGGGTGGAAACCCAGACCATAACAAAAAGAATATTGAATTTCCATCCTGGTGAGTCCTGCTACATTCTCTAATAAAACAGCAAGAATCCCATGTAAAAGACCAGTGCTTAGTGAAGGAAGACAGACTATTATGCCAGGCCCTTGGTATTGATGATTATATTTATGAACCTTTTCTTGTGAAGTTGAAACTTAGCCTAGTATTATATATTGCATAAGAGTTTCCTCTTGAGAGTCTCCTTGTTGCTCAAATGTGGACTCTCTCCAAGCCAAACTCAGCATGTAAACACACTGCCTTCCCTCCAGCATGGGGCATGGCTCCCAGGATGAACCTCCCTGGCACCGAGGGATTATTACCAAGCATGAACTACCAATGCATCTGGAAAAAAACCTTAATCAAAAGGGGGAAATATTAAATACAAATGATTTTTATGGTTAAGAGATTTCAAAGTGAGTCAGAAGGTCATTCCAGAGGTTATACTTATGCATGTCTCAGCAGGAGCTCATTGACTGCCACAGTAAGCAGTGCCTCAAACAGCAGGGATCCTGAGGGCTCTGGAGACATCCAGACATTATAAGCAGGGCAGACAAACTCAGGAATTCAGCACCCTGTCAGTGGGCCTTACTTTGGAATTTATGCTCCCCAGTGTAACAGAGTTAGACTCATTTGTAGTTTCCTTACTCATGGTTCTTCCACCCCTTTTATTGGAACCTATAATTAGTACTATATTTGTTAAATATATGTCCCAGAGACTTAAATTTTTGGTCCGTACATGTGCCAGTTGAGCCCTGAATCTCAGCAGGGTTGCAACACCTACTCTCTAGTACAGTGGACTCACCAAGGACAACTAACAAAGAAATGCAGATGGACAACGCACATCCCAAGGAACAGATAGTTTCTGCAAATGCAAGCAAAATATTTCTATCCATCTGCCTCATGGGATCTAAACCCCCTCTCAATTAGAAACTGAATGGGTATCACCATCCAAAAATCTTCAAGATTGGGAATGAACAAATAACAGACTTCTTATTATTCCAGCAATGGAAGAACTTTTATTATTGATATAAAGGCAGTAGCCACAAGAGATTCTGAGGGGAGGGAGAGGGAAGAATAAGTGTAATAAGGGGGCATTTTCAGGACATTGGAATTGTTCTGCATGACATTGCAGTGATGGATACAGGCCATTATATATCTTGTCATAACCTACAAAATTGTGTGGCACAGAGTGTAAACTATAATGTAAACTATAGTCCACAGTTAGTAACAACATTTCAATATGTGTTCATCAATTGTAACAAATGCACCACAGTAATGAAAGATGTTGTTAATGTGAGAACATATGGGAGGGGACAGGGGTAAAGCATATGTAACATTATGTAAACTAAAACTTCTTTAAAAACAAAAAACTCATTCTATGATGCTAACATCACCCTAATACCAAAACCAGATAAAGATACTATGAAAAAAGAAAATTACAGACTAATATCTCTCTTGAATATAGATGTAAAAGTCGTCAACAGGTGTGAAAATGGTGTCGGTTTAGGAGGGTACTCACTGACTAGCTCTCTGGGGATGGCTGATTGTGGACAGGGTCCTGCCCGAGGGTCTGTGATGTGGGCACACGGAACGAGAAGCTTGGGTCATCTAGCAGCGGGCAGATCGACGGCGTGGAGTGATGGGTGGAGATTCGTGAGTTTTGAGCCTGCCTGTGGTGGTTAACACAGACGGTTGAGCCCCACCCACAGGGAAAACGGCTGGTTTGAGCCACAAATCCTGCACCTGCGACTCCCGCTCCCGGTGTGAGGCAGCATACTCTGAGGGAGGGAGGGCTCTGACAGAAGGTGGAAAGGGGTTTAACGTCTGTGGATTTGGCTGCCTAGAACCCCTCATAGCTTTGGGGAGCAGATAAGCCAGCTTGAAACAGCGCCAGGCTGAGGGGGAGGCGAATCTGCTGAGGAAACCTGATTTACCCAGCAGCTTGCTGACACTGAGGCCTGGCCCCAGAGGGGGCAGAGTCAGCCAGTTTTATCGCTCTGCACTGACAAGCATCAGCACTTCAGCTCCCTTGGTGAGGCCAGGAAGTGGGAAGGGCTTGATTAGTTTCCACAAGCCTATTTAGGGTCCCCTCAGTGAAGGGGGTGATCTAGCAGAGGACTTCTTTTGGATCCCTTATATTGCCAAAAAAAAGAAGACAGTCAATTTAAAAAATGAATTCCTGTTCTTAATTTAGTTTAATACCAAAAATCTGCTTCAAAACCTGCAGATAGAACCCTGAAGGGAAATTGATAAATGCAAGCAGGCTGAGGGGATCCGCAAGGACCCTAGAAGCAACATTTCCTCCTTAGCTTTGTTTGATTGCTTACTGGTGTGGTTGTTTGGTTTTTCTCTGTTTATTTGTTGTCTCTTGCTTTTCTTTCCTCTTTCCTCTTTCCTCCCCCCCTTTCTGTTTTCCATCATTTTTTTTTTTAATTAGGTGCTGCTAGCTTACCTCTGCTGTGCTGCTTCTTCAGTGATTTCCCATTCTCTGTCTATATTGATATTGTATCTCAAGCTATCTCCTTTCCTTCCTTCATCTCTCTGCCTTCTGCTTTCTGTTGTGGTTCTTAGACACCACGCTTTTTCATTAGCCCACAACTTAAGGGTGTCAATTTCTATTCTATCTATTTTGTTTTCTTCTTTTTTTAAATTAATATTAGCTTTTTCCTTTTAGCCCTTTCTTTACTCTTTCTCTCCCTCCTCATCATTCTAGCTTTCTAAAACATTATATATATATTCCTCTATTTGGTTTCCCAGTCCATTGTAGGTACTCCACTTTTTTTCCTATTACTCTACACTTCCTACACAAGTTAAATATTCATTTCACTAAGTCCTACTTGGCCCCTCTTCTAACTTTTATCAATATTACTATTATCCTTCTTCCTTTCTCACATCTTTTGATTCCTCTGGCACTAATTTTACCTTCAAGGTAACATAGAAGCAACGAAACAAAATAAGAAGAAAAAGTGTCAAAGAGAAAACTTAACACACACACAGAACCACCAGCTAAATAAAACTCAAGAGGAGAGAAAGAAGCCAATCAACTGAATAAACCCAGCAAGATAAAATGATGACTAGAGGGCAACAAAAAATTATAAACCACACTGAGAAACAGGAAGACGTGGACCACTCCAATGAACAAACTAAAAACCAGGAATATATGCAGAACATTGAACAACCAATCAAAGATTCCCAAACAAATATCATGAACCAACTTAATGAAGTGAAGGAAGAGATTAAGGATATAAAGAAGACACTGGGAGAACATACTGAAGAAATTGTAAACATACTCAAAAAGATAATGGATAGGATGGTGATCAATGGCACAATCCAAGAAATCAAAAAGATGCTGGATTCACATAACAGCAGATTTGAACAGGCAGAAGAAAGAATTAGTGATGTGGAAGACAATACAGCTGAAATCAAACAGATAGTAGAACAGATAGACAAAAAAAAAAAAAAAAAAAAAAAA
>JAQZBX010087131.1:0-12906 GCA_029593785.1 Cabassous unicinctus
TGTGTCTTTCATTCCCATGAGCTGTTACTTTTCTATTCAGGTTTCTAAATTCTTCATTGTGCTCACTCAATGTCTTCTTGATGTCATTTATCTCTTTAGCCATATTGTCTTTCAACTCATTAATGTGATTTTCAAAATTTGTGTGCCTCTCATTGATTAGTTGTCTCAAATCCTGCATCTCTTCTGGGGCTTTGATATAATCCTTTTCTTGGGCCATGGCTTCCGTTTTCTTAGTATGGCTCATAATATTTTGCTGATGTTTAGGCATCTTATTAAGGTGGTGATTTTACTCAGATGCTCAATTTCTCTCTCTTGTGTAGGGATTTAGTGGCAGGAGGCTGTGTGTTACTGATGTTCTTTGATTTTTGGTTCAACCTGGGTCTAGGATTGTTTTTGTCAGTTGCTCAAAACTTCCTCAGGCCTTGAGGAGGGAGGCTATAAAGGCCAGAAAAACTTTCTCTTACTTATTTACTTTTAAATTCCTCACATGCACTTTGGACTGCCAGCAGATGGCATGCTTTGGCAGCCTTCTCAGTTATTCAATACCTGGTTGGAGTGTCTTTGTTGCATCATGTACTGGATCAATGTGATAGAGGTTCCTACCCGAAGGCTAAGAGCCTTGTAATTCAAACTTCCTCAGAGATAATTCTCCAACCTTCACTGGCAGCCTCCTCCCTTTTCCCAGGTAGGAAATAATTCCAATTCCCTGTGTGTTCTCAACAATTAGTCTTGGTTAGTAGAGAGGGAGATTGGGAGGATTGGATCTCTTTAGTCCTGGATCTCTTTAGTCTGGAGCTGGCTCCCAAGGCAAACAATGGCATGGCCTCACTGAGCCTGGGCTGGTGGGACACAGCAGACCTAAATTGTGGGTCAAAAACCCAGTCAGCCTTAGACTGTGTCCCTCTCTCTCCCATTTCCTGGGGAGGTGGATCCCTGGGGCCCCCTTTTTCTGTAGTTTCCCGCCTAGAGGCCTGAGTATTCAAAAGTGTCTTTAGTGTGGAGGAGGATGCCAGCAGTAGCAGCTGCTGCTTTTAACTCAAAGTTTTACTGTCACAATTCTTTTCCTTTGTCACTCTCTCTTCTGGGCAGTGTCCAGCCTTCCCCTGGTGTTCTAAACCTTAGAAGATTTTTTTCCAGGTCGTTTCTGACTGTCCTCTAGCTATTTTTCTGGGAGAGAAGAAAGTACCATGTCTTTCCAGTCTGCCATCTTCCCAGAAGTACCCATATAGACGTTAAACTCTTCTAGGTATTTTAGGATGAGCTATCACATAGACTTCAAAGTACATCTGGAACCTGCTTCCCCAGTGATATTAACCAAGATAGGCCAAAATAGCAAAAAATTAGTTGTAAAATCACATCACAGTTCCTTTTAATGACAAGATCTTTGTTAATTGGTTCTGTTCTAAATGTTCAGGGAAGGTTAAACTAACAGGGTAACTTTGAGAAAGTAACTTAACTTCCAGTTCTCTGTGGCTTACATGCTCTCTGAATATTATTATCTGTACTTTCCAGATAAGGAAGCTGGCAGATGAGTGATAAGTGACATCCTAGGTCTTCATGGTTGGCAAATGGATTTAAACCCACATGTTTTTCACTATATCTCCTAGATTCCTGGATTTTTTTTAAAGAAGGTACCAGGGATCAAACCTGCAACCTTGTACATGGGAAGCAGGCCCTCAACCACTTGAAATACATCTGCTCCCCCTCCTGGATTCTTAAATAAGGAGGCTGGTAGGGATAATTTCTAAATTTCCTTTCAGTTTTAATGTTCCATGTGCTATTAGAGCATAATAATCACATAGAAATGGAAACATTACTCAGTTCACATATATAGTTTTAATACTGTATATTTATAGAAGGGTTAAAACTGATTCTTGCCATCTTTCAGGGAGACTGTTTTGAGTAACAAGATGTTTAAATCCCAACATTTTACCTTGGGGGAGTGTTTGATCTACTAAAGTTATTTATTAACTTTCTTTTTTATAGAGTATTTTAATAAGTTAGAATAAATTGCTAACAGATTTTTGTACATACTAGTGCAAATGGGGCATTTGTGTGATGAAAGATAAATCGATAATTGGAAAAAGGGGTTTGTGTACTGAAATGGCCACTTTAAAAGGATGCTTAAAAAAACCGACAATGCTTAAAAAGATTTATTTCCTTTTTACATGTTTGTATAGGACAAGGTAACATTTTATTTACGTATTCTGCTCCTACAACAGATTCACAGATGGCAATCAACTGAGCAACAAATATTCTTTATTTACCTTGTATGGTAAGGCGCAGTGCCCAGTGAAAATGAAAATGAAAGTATGACAAATTAAGGTAGGTTTCACCTGCAGTGTTTACTTTATGACCAGGAAACTCAGGGTATCTGAGGGATGGGGCTTCTATTGGTATCCAAGTGGCACAAGATGCAAATCATCTGCTTAGGGCCATCTTTTCCTTCTCTCTTCCTTCACATGAACCACACAGGTCCAGAAGAAAGGAAAGAAATTTGCATTACAGTGCACTGAGCATCTTCCTTCCAAACAGGAGTTTGCTCAGGAAGTATTCTATGCTTAATTAAGAAAATAATAACTCATGTTTTCACACTTTCGTAGCTTTCCAAGCATTTTCACACAGCACAAACCGGAGTTTTGGGTTGCAAAGACCAAAAAATATGAACTATCATCATAAAGCGCCCAACTTATCTTGCCAAATAATATTTGGGGGAAAAAGTTATCATATACCATCACCATCATTCATAAAAGAAAGGACGTGATAATAGCAAAGGAAGTCATTTCATATACAAAGTTTTTAAAGTAACCTAAAATTGACTTTTTGGAGAACTTACTACACTGTCCTGGATTTTCTCATATTTTTGCAGAATAGTAAAAGCTTTGTCAAAGACTTTCACAACTAACCTCTAAAGCAGGCAAACCATTTTGCTGTTAAGAAATGTAAGCTAAGCTATGTGAAGTAACTTGCCCAAGAACACACAGTGTATCATTTAGAATACTTTTGGCTGCAAGTAACAGAAAACTTCAATTTAAAATGACTTAAGCAATAAGGAAATGTATACCTTACATTATAAAGTGTCTGTCACTGAAGCTCTATGATATGACTGGAGGCTAAATCCCTTCTTGTGTCTCTTTTCTGATATTCTCTACATTGACTTCATCCCAAGTCTAGCTTCCCTCCTGGTTGTGAGGTGGCTGCTAGTATCATTTGGCCTTGTTGCTTTCAGCTTCTGGCTCCTGGGGCCTTCTCTTTCAGCTTCTGGGATCCTCTTGGTCTCTGCAACTCTTTTCTGTATCTGTGGCTTTTTATTCTTCCATTTATAAAGGACTCCAATAAGAGGATTAAAATCCATCCTGGGTCATGCAATCTAATCAAAGGTCCTTAACTGAAGTAATTTAATCAAAAGATCTCACATATAATAGGTTTAACACACAGGAATGGATTAACTCTATAGACATGATTTTCAGGGGTCCACAAAAGCTTCAAACTGCTACAAAAAGCATTCTTTGAATGCTTAATATAGGTCAAACATTGTTTCAGACACTGGGGACACAACAATTAACAAGATCCTGAACTCACGAAGCAAAAAGGAACAGAAGTTGTATTTGAAGTGGGGATGGAGGCAAGTCTACTTTTTTATTTTCTGACTTGGAGTGCATTTAAAAATTTTTTCCCTAGTCCGGTAGTATGTCTGATTTATTAGAAAGACTAATTTATTAGGCCCAGCCCAAGGTATAGGAGATTTTCACAACCTGAATCTTTTCCCTTAGTATAGATGAGGCTGGAGATGGTTGTGAAGGTTTTGAGAACCTCTTTGGACCTAGCTTGCTGCTGTCATCTCTTTTTGTATGTATGTGTTTTATCATGGTAACATATATGTTAACCATTTTTAACTGCACAATTCAGTGCATTAATTACATTCACAGTGTCATGCTCTCATCAACACTATCCATTACCAAACCTTTTCATTACCCAAAACAGAAGCTCTGTACCCATTAAGCAATAACTCCTCCTTCCCTCTCTTTACAAACCCTCTTGAATTCTAATCTATTTTCTGTCTCTATGAATTTGCTTATTCTAGAAATTTCATTTAAAAAGGAATCATACAATATTTGTCCTTTTGTGTCTGGTTTATTTCACTTTGTGTAATATTTCTAAGTTCATCCATGTTGTAGCATGTATCAGAACTTCATTCCTTTTTATGGCTGAATAATATTCCACTGTATGTTATTTTAGTTTCCTAGCCTGCTAAAAGCAAATACCATGAAATGGGTCAGGTTAGACAATGAGAAATTATTTGCTCACAGTTAAGAGTCCAGAAAAATGTCCAAGGCAAGGCAACATCAAGGTGATACTTTTTTCCTGAAGACTGGATCCTTGGCTCCTCTGCCAAATGGCAAGGCACATGGTGACATCTGCTGGTCTCTCCCTCTCTTCCAGGTTTTGTTGCTTTCATCTTCTTGCTTCCATGACTTTCTCTCTCCTTGTCTGAATTTCATTCTCTTATAAAGGCCTACTAGTAGGAGGCTTAAGACCCATCCTGAATGAGGAGGCTCACATCTTATTAGAAGTAGCCTCATCAAAAGGTCCTACTTATAATGGGTTCACACCCACAGGAATGGATTAAATTTAAGAACATATTTTTCTGGGGTACATATAGTTCCAAACCACCGTACTCCACCCTCTGAACCCCATAAAGACATGTTCTTTTTATATGTAAAATCATTCATACCATCACAATATTTCAAAAGCCTTAGTCATTTCTATAACAATACTAAGTGCAAGGGGAGCAGTGTACCTCAATGGTTGAGTGCCTGCTTCCCATATATGAGGTCCAGTACCTCCTTAAAAAATACTAAGTAGAAAATCTCACCAAAATAGGTTATAGGTGTGGTCTGTCCTGGGACACAGTTTCCCTCATCTGTGGACCTAGAGAACAAGTTATCTGCTTCCAATAGACAAAGGAGGGACAGGTATAGGATAAACATTTCCATTCTCATAGGGAAAGATTGGAAGAAAACAGAAGTCATGGGTCCCAAGCAATTTTGAAACCCTGTGGGGCTTATTCCATTAAATTTCAAGGTCTGAGAGTCATCTATGGAATGATTTTTTGTCCTCTGGACTTGATGGAGCAGCAGCTCCATCCCTTCCAAGTGTTTGTGCAGCAGCCATGTTCTCCCCGAACACCGGGCTGAAGGTTCCACCCTCTTCAATCATCAGTATGGCAACCAGACTCTCCACATTCCCCAGGCATCTGAGAAAAATGGTGGGTAGCACTGTTCCTGAACAATGGGGCAGAAGGCCCACCTTCTCCAAATACTGGGGCAGACTCAACCTTTCCACACACATATAGATAGGCCCACTCTCTTAGCTCAAGAAGATGCCATTGGTCCAGGCCTCAGCTTCCCTGGTTCTGCTCTTGAAGAGATTTTCTCTTTAATATGTCCCTTTTTATTTCCCTTTTATTCCAGGCTTGCAGTGGTTCTGTTCATATAGATCTTAAAAAAACTTATCAGTTTTGCATGTAGTACCTAGGATTCCAAACCCATCAGACAGTAGGACTTTCCACAGATCCTTCCTGGATAACTGCACCTCCAATCTTGTCTTGCTCTTAAATGGCTGGCTGGTTCCATGTTGAGTTAAACCCTCACAAGGAGCACTAGTGTCTGGAGACTTGCTTTCTGGAAGCTCAGAATTTTCCAAACCATCAATTTCAGGAGTTCAGTTCTCAGCTTATTCCTTTCATCTCACATTTTACTATAAGCTGCAAGGAGAAACCAGGCTGTAAAACTTTCCACACTTAGTTTGGAAATGTCCTCAATTAAATATCCTAGCCCATTGTTTTGAAGTTCTGCCTTCATATGACAATAGAACTCAATTTTGCCAAGTTCTCTGTCACATTAAAACAAGGATCGGCTTTCTTCCAGCTTCCAATAACACATACATCATTTCTGTCTAAGGCCTCATCAAAAGTAACTTTAGCATCCATATTTCTACCAACAGTCTATTCAAAGCAATCTAGATCTTTTCTCTCAAGTGCTTCACAATTCTTCCAGCCACTACTCATTACCTAATTCCAAAGCTGTTTCCACATTTTTGATATAGCAGTACACCACTCTCCTCATACCAAAATGTTTTAATTTCCTAAGCTGCTTAAAGCAGATACCATGAAATGGGTCAGGATGGTTAGTGAGAATTTATTCACTCATGGTTTAAGTCCAGGAAAGTGTCCAAATCAAGGCACACCAAAGCGATGTTTTCTTCCTGAAGACTGTCTGCCAGGAATCCTTGGCTCCTCTGCCACATGATGGCATCTGCTGTTCTCTCCCTTCACTTCCAGGTTTCATTGCTTCCAGCTTCTTGCTTCCTGTGGCTTTCTCTCTCTGTGTCTGAACTTTATTGTCTTATAAAGGACTCCAGCAAGAGGATTAAGACCCATCCTGATTGAGGCAGGACAACCTTAACTGAAGTAACCTCATCAAAAGGTCCAACTTACAATGGGTTTATACCCATGGGAATGCATTAGCTTTAAGAACATGTTTTTCTGGGGTACATACAGTTCTAAACCACCACGTATGTGTATAATACATTTTATTTATCCATATCTATTGATGGATACTTGAGTCATTTCCACCTTTGGGCTATTGTGAATAATGCTGCTGTCCTACTTATTTGTCCTACCGGTGTACAAATATCTGTTTCAATCTCTGCTTTCACTTCTTTTGAGTATATTTCTAGGAGTGGAACCATCAGATCATATAGTGTGGCAGATTGAATTATATACCCCAAGAAAAGACATGTTCTTAATTTTAATCTGCATTCCCTTTGGGTGAGAATTATAAATAGGATCTTTTGAAGACCTTATTTTTAGTTAATGTATGGCCCAACTGAATTAGGGTGTGCCTTAATCTGTATTACTGGAGACCATATAAAAGTTAGGAGTCAGAGAAAGGAACACAGGAGCAAACATAACTCTACCTGCTCCAATGCCCAGATCTCCAATTTTAACATTTTACCACATTTGCCAATTCTTTTTTTTCTTTCTCTATTTCTCCCTCCCTCCCTTTCTTTCTTTCCTTTCTTTCCAGCCAACCAACCTTCTATCTGTCTGTCTATCAATCCATTTTCTGAACACTTGAGTGTAGGGTATATATATCATGCTACTTGAACAGTTAATACTGCCCAGGACCTTTCTAAGAAAAAGGATATTCAATTATGTAACTATCTTAAATGCAGTTATCAAGTTCAAGAAATTTAACATTGATATAAAACTTACATTCTACATTTCAATTTTTTCATATGTCCAAGTAATGTCCCTTTGAGCCTTTTCTTTTCCCTTGCTAGATCCTATTCAAGGATCATGTATTGCATTTAATTATCATTTTCTTGTTAGTTTCTCTTTCTTTCTTTCTTTCTTTAAATTGTGGGAATATATATACATGTAAAAATTTCCATTTCAACTACTGCCAAATATACTACTCAATGGCATTTATTAGTTTCACAATATTATGGTACACTCATCCCTTTCCATTACTAAAAATTTCCCATCTCCCCCAATCAGAAATCCTGCATCCACTATGCATTAACTCCCCATTCCTCCTGCCCTGTGCCCCTGGCAACCTGTACTCTAATTTCTGTCTCTATGAGTTTGTATATTCTCTGATGATTTCTTAGTAGTTACCTTGGTGCTTAAATTCAATATCCTAAATCTATAAACTTCAATAGTACGCACAAACTATTTTCCTAACCTCCATCTCCCTACTCTTAGGTAGTTCTTGCCAAAAATTACATGCTTATACATTATGAGTCCAAACCCACTGATTTCTCATTACATTTTTATGCATTCACTTTTTAGATTCTGAAGAAAGTAAAAAGTGGAGTTAAAAATAAAAAGTACTATAGTACTGGCATTTATATTTACCCTTGTTGTTACCCTCACCTGGCATCTTCATGAAGCTTTGATCTATTGTCTATTGTCTTTTCCTTTCAACCTGAAGAACTCTCTTTAGCATCTCTTGTAGGGCTGGTCTAGTGGCAATAAACTCCCTCAGCTTTCGTTTATCTGGGCATGTCTTAATCTCTCCCTCATTTTTAAAAGATAGTTTTTTCAGACATAGAATTCTTGGTTGGCAATATGTTGCTTTCAGTACTTTAAATATGTCATCCTACTGCCTTCCTGCTTCCATGGTTTCTGATGAGAAATAGGCACTTAGAATTATTGAGGTTCCATTGTAGGTGACACTTTGCTTCTGTCTTGCAGCTTTCAGAATTCTCTTTTTATCTTTGGCACTTGACAGTTTTATTATAATATGTTGTGGCTCGGGCCTATTTGGGTTTTACCTGTTTGGAGTTGGTTGAGTGTCTTGGATGTTTGTATTCATGTTTTTGTTGTTACATTTGGGAAATTTACAGCCATTATTACTGTGAATATTCTCCCTGCCCCTTTTTCTTTCTCTTCCTCTTCCTCTTGAGATTTCCACAATGTATGTATTGGTATGTTTGATCATGTCCCACAGTTTCCTCAGGATCCATTTGCTTTTCTCCATGCTTTCTTCTTTCTGCTTCTTAGACTGGATGATCTCAATGGTCTTATCTTCAAGTTCACTGATCCTTCCTTCTGCTAGCTCCAATCTGCTATTGAATCCCTCTAGAGAATTTTTGGTTTCTGTTACTGTGATCTTTAGCTCAGTTTGTTCCCTTTTCATAATTTTCATTTCTCTATTGATATTCTCCTTGTATTCATTTATTGTGTTCCTGATTTCCTTGAGTTCTTTGTCCAGGTTTTCCTTTAGCTCTTTGAACATATTTAGGATGAATTTTTAAATTCTGTGTCTGGTATGTCCCAGGTCTGGTCCTCCTTATTGATAGTTTCTAATGATTTAATCTTATCCTTTGCCTGGGCTATTACTTCCTGATTCTTTGCATATTTTATATCCTTTCATTGAAACCTGGTCATTTTGGTATTTTAATGTGTTATCTCTGGAATTTAGACTCTGAGTCATCTGTTTCAAGCTATTATTATGACAGAGCTTTCCTGGAATACCAGGAATTAACTAAAAAAATGAAGGGAAGAGATAAAATACCTTTTCTAGTCTTTCCAAATTGACCTGCATGAATTCTCCTTCAGGGCCTATCCATATAAAGAGTTTAATGAATAGCTCCAGGCCAAACTGTAGGATCCTTCCTGGTCCTTTCTGTGCATGCATCTTGTCTTGGGCACGTGCATGCACAGTTTACATGGTTCCAAATGACCCCTCTTCCCTAGGAAACAGTTTCCTTACAGACCAAGCATTACACACTATCTCCTACAGCCAGCAATCCCTTGCTCTAGGTAGTGTGCCTTGACTGTTATCCCACAGCTTCTGTAGGAATGCTCTGTGAGCCACCTCCTACACACAGGACAAGTTCTGAGATGGCAAGTCCCTCAGGTCACTGCCAGACAGATTGGGCTAGACATATATGTTCCCACTATATGAATGAAACTTACTTTGCTCCCCTCAGAACCAGAACCAGGGTTCTGCACAGGGAGCATGGGCAGACTCTGTACCCAGCTGATGAAAGGTGGGGAAGGGGCCAGCCAGGGCACCATGAAATCCTCCTGCTATTTATTTATTTATTTATTTAAGAAGTTATAGATTTATGGAAAAATCATGCATAAAATACAGAGTTCCCATATACCACCTTATTATTAACACTTTGCATTAGTGTGATGTATTATTACAATTGATGACTGTATTAGTCAGCCAAAGGGATGCTGATGCAAAATACCAGATATTTGTTGGCTTTTATAAAAGGTATTTATTTGGGGTAGAAGCCCACAGTTACCAGGCCATAAAGCATAAGTTACTTCCCTAACCAAAGTCTTTTGCCACGCGTTGGAGCAAGATGGCTGCCGACATCTGCAAGAGTTCAGGCTTCCTGGGTTCCTCTCTTCCTGGGACTTGTTTCTCTCTTTGCTTGGTGGCCTCTGCTCTATCCACAAGGCCAGCTGTAGACCATCAGGCAAATGACTCATCTCTCTTTCCGGGGCCTCTCCTGTGTCCAATTGAGCCTTCTCTCCTTCTTCACATATCTGTTTCTCTATGTGTTTACTTCTCAGGCTCCAAGATCAAAATTCCAGCATCAAAACTCCAACTAATTCCCCTGCTCTGCCGTGTAGTTTTCTCTGTGAGTCCCTGCCCAATCAATGCCTTAATCATTATTTAATCAAGTAAAAGTGAAACCACTGAATCCAATACAATCTAATGTGCAAACAGGCCAGTTTACAAATATAATCCAATATCCATTTTTGGAATTCGTAAATAATACCAAACTACTACAATGACAGAATATTTTTATAATTGCACTATTAACTATAGTTAGGGTTTACATTAGGGTTCACTGTTTGTGTTGTACAGTCCTATGGGTTTAAAAAATCATTATAGTAACATATATACAACCTTAAATTTCCCCTTTTAATCACATTCAAATGTAGAATTGAGTGCTTTTAATTATGATTACAATGTTGCACTACCATTACCATGATCCATTACCAAAACTTTTCCATCATCCCAAATAGATATTTCTGTAAAATTTAACCATTAATTCCCCATTCCCTACCCCAACCCCAGGCCCTGGTAACCTATAATCTAGATTCTTGCCCTAAACTTACTTTTCCTAGTTACTTCATCTCAGTGAGATCACACAATATATATATCCTTTTGTGTCTGGCTTACTTCACTCAACATGATGTCTTCAAGGTTCATACATTTTGTCACATGTATCAGAACTTACTTTTTACAACTGAATAATACTCCATTGTATGCATATATCACATTTTGTTTATCAGTTCTTTGGTTGATAGATAATTGGGTTGCTCCCATCTTTTGGCAATTGTGAATAATGCTTCTATGAACATTGGCATGAAAATATCTGCCAAGTCCCTGCTTACAATTATTTTGGATATATACTTAGAAGTGGGATTGTCAGATCATATGGTAATTCTATACTTAGCTTCCTGTGGAACTGCTAAACTGTCTCCCACAGCAGTTGTACCATTTTACATTCCCACCAACAATGAATGAGTGTCCTATTTCTCCACATTCTTTCCAACACTTGTACTTTTCTGTTTTTCAAATAATAGCCATTCTAGTGGGTGTGAAATGGCATTTCATTGTGATTTAGATTTGCATTTCCCTAGTGGCTAGTGATGTTGACTATCTTTTCAAGTGCTTTTGGCTTTTTGGCTGTTTGCATATCTTCATTGGAGAAATGGCTATTCAGGTCTTTTGCCTATTTTTAAATTGGGTTCTTTGTCTTTTTGAGTTTGATTTGTAGGATTTCTTTATATATTCTGGATATTAAACCCTTATTGGGTATGTGGCTTCTAAATATTTTCTCCTATTATTTAGATTGTCTTTTTACTTTCATGATAAAGCCCTTTGAGGTACCATCATTTTTAATTTTGATGAAGTCCCATTTATCTATTTTTCTTTTGTTGCTTATGCTTTGGGTATAAAATCTAAGAAACCGTTGCCTTACACAAGTTCCTGAAGGTGCTTCCCTATATTTTCTTTTAGGAGTTATATATTTCTGGTTCTTATATTCAGGTTTAATCCATTTTGAGTCAATTTTTGTATATGGTGTGAGGTAGGGGTCTACCTTCATTCATTTGCATATGGATATCCAATTTTCCCAGCACCATTTGCTGAAGAGACTATTCTTTCCTAATTAAGTTGTCTTGGTACCCTTGTCAAAAGTTAGTTGGCCATAAAAGTGAAGGTTGATTTCTTTTTTTTTATGAGAGAAGTTGTGAGCTTATAAAACAATCATGAATAATGTGCAGAATTCCCATACAACACCCCTCCACCAACACCTTACATTGTTGTGGAACATTTGTTACAGATTATGAAAGAACATCATCAGAATATTACCACTAACTATGGTCCGTAGCATATATTTGATATATATTTTTTGAATACACCATGTATCAGTATTGTACATTTGTTATAGTTCATGAGAGAACACTCTCATATTTGTACTATTAATCACAGTCCATCTTCTACCACATGGTTCACTGTGTTATACAGTCTTTTGCGTGATACCTATCCAAAGTGTACACTCAGTGGCTCTCACTTTCATCACAGACTTGTGCAGTCATTGCCTCAGTTAATATTTTAATGTTTTCCTTAGCCCAAAAGAAAAAATCCCATTCCCATTATTAACCCTGAGAATTGATATAACACCTTCTTTGACATTGATGCAAGAATATTACAATATTGCTGTTAACTATAGTTCATAAGTTACATTAATTGTATTTTTCCCATGCATCACCATATTCTTATGATCTTATAATGGTTATGTACATTTGTTCTGGTTCATAGAAGAACATTCTTGTACTATTAACCACAGTCCTCATCTACCTCTGCATTCACTATGTTATTCAGTCCGTAGATTATTCTCTTTCTTTCAATTGACATTTATATCCCTAGACTACCTCTTTCAGCCACAATCCCATTTATAAACCAGCCATGTTAGTTATACTCATTATAATGTGTTACCTTTTACAGTCAAGCTACTTGAAAATTCTACATACATTAAGCATCACTACCCCTCATGAACATTGCTTTGTGCACTCTTAATTTGATTCCTTTGGTCTATATGTCTGCCTTTGAGCCAGAACCATGCTGTTTTGGTTACTGTAGCTTTGCAATAAGTTTTTTTTGTTTTTTAAAGATTTATTTATTTTATTTATTTATCCCCCCCTTGCCGCTTGTGTTGCTGTGTCCATTCGCTGCGTGTCTTCTCTGTGTCTGCTTATCTCCCCCTTGCTGTGAGGTCTTGCCGCATTAGCCCACGGCGCTGCGCGAGCCAGCCTGCCCTCACAAGGAGGCCCTGGGAAGCGAACCCAGGGCCTCTCATATG
>JAQZBX010087132.1:0-12906 GCA_029593785.1 Cabassous unicinctus
GGGGGGAAAGGTCCAGGGCCCCAAGGGCATGAGGAGGGCATCTGCGGCATCTGCTTGAGTGAATGACATGGGTGGTGGTCCAGTGTGGAGACTGGGAATCCAAGCAGGGTGATGAGGACATCCATGTAGGCGTGCTGGTGGTGGCCAGAGCAGGGACCCAGAACACAAGTGAGGTGAGGAGGTGTGTTTATGTGGGGTGGGAAAGAAGGGGCATGTGGCCGTTTGAAGCTTTTATGTGCCCCAGAGATTGGGGAGAGTCTGGCCATCACCCCGGTGTTCTTATAAGGTGCAGCTTAGAGCTCCACCACCACCCAGATGCTTGGTGATGGTCTAGCTGAGAACATGGTCTCTGGGCAAGCCATTGGAAAGGATGGGACTGCCTCTCCATCAAGACCCAAGGAGGATGAACCATGGTTCTATAGATGACTCTCAGACTTTGAAATCTGAGGGAGTATGCCCTGTAGGTTTCTGGAACTGTTTGGGACCCTTGGCCCTTGTTTTCCTTCCAATTTCTTCCTATGGCAATGGGAATGTATATCCTGTGATTGCCTTTCCTTTGTATATTGGAAGCAGATAACTTGTAAGTTTCAACACATCCACAGCCTGAGGGGAAGTTTGCCCCAGGACAGACTGTATGCCTGTAACTGATTTTAGTGAGGTTTTCTACCTAATATTGTTACTGAAATGATTTAAGGCTTTTGAAATATTGTGATGGAATGAATGTATTTTGCATATAGAAAGAACATTTATTTTGAGGGTCCAGAGGGTGGAGTGTGGCAGTTTGAAGCTTTTGTGGACCCCAGAAAATCCTGTTCTTAAAGTTAATCCATTTCTCTGTGTGTAAACCTATTGTAGATGGGACCTTTTGATTAAATTACTTCAGTTAAGTGCCTTTGATTAGACTGCGCGATCCAGGGTGGTTCTTAATCCTTTTACCTGAGTCCTTTATAAATGGACAAATAAAAAGCCACAGACACAGAAAAAAGCTGCAGAGACAGATAGAAACCCCAAAGGCTGAGAAAGAGGGTCCTGGAGGCTGGAATCAGTAGAGCACAGAGGCACGGAAACAGAGAAAGAAAGCCACAGATGGAGCTGCCAGAAGCTGAAAGCAACAAGGCTTAGAGGAGAGGGGAGAGATTCGTGGATGCTGCCATGTTTCTGATTGCCTAAAGCTGCAGATCAGGGAAAAGGCATTGCCAGATAATACCTTTATTTGGAAACTTTCACAGCCTCACAACTGTAAGCTTTTAACCTAATAAATCCTTATTATAAAAGCCAACCCTGGGAAGCGGGTGTGGCTCAGTGGATAGGGCCCCCGTTTACCATATGGGAGGCCCGGGTTCGCGTCCCGAGGCCTCCTTGTGAGGGCACACCGGCCTGAGCGGTGTGGTGGGCTGATGCAGCAACCTCACGGCAGGAAGCGGGTGTGGCGCAATGGATGGAGCACCCGTTTACCATATGAGAGCCCCGGGTTCGCTTCCCGGCGCCTCCTTGTGAGGGCAGGCCAGCTCGTGCAGCGCCGTGGTCTGATGTGGCAAGACCTCACAGCAAGGGGGAGATAAGCAGACACAGAGAAGACACGCAGCGAATGGACACAGCAGCACAAGCAGCAAGGGGGGGATAAATAAAATAAAATAAATAAGTCTTTAAAAAAACAAAACAAAACAAAACAAAAAAAAGCCAACCCATTTCTGGTATATTGCTCCCAGCAGCTTTTAACAAACTAAAACAGGGCAGCAATGGGAGATAGGAAGTGACACAACAAGTAAATACGTTGAAGATAATGGGAGCCAGGTTTCTCACCGTCCAAAAAGGGAGTTACAAATATAGAAAGAAGAGTAAACTAAAATAAACTCTGTAGTACTGAGGCAGGCTAGTTAGGGAATAAAAAGATGGATCTGGAACCTGGCAGAAAAATCACTGCCATTGAACATGTGACCATCAGTACCCCCAGGATGGCTGCTGGAAGACCCTTGCAAGAAATCCTATTCAGAACGAGATTTCCTCTGGAAGCCAGGAGAACCCCTGGATATTCTCCAGGGGGCCTTATCATTGGGCCCTCCTGGGGGATTAAAGGGTGGGGTAATCAATCAAAACTGCAAACAACTGGGACTCCTCCCCTGTCATTAGCAAAGGGGAGGAAAAATTAATGGTTTAAAAGGCAAGCACCAAAGCAAGACACCCTACTCTTACATTTTCCCCTGCCTAGAATAGCATGCAAGTAAAACCTGGGCATTTGCAATCTGTAATGGGGAATCGTAGTCTGTAAACCAGCCCTGTTTATCACTTTTCAGTCCCTTCCTCTCTATCTGGGACTCTTAATCTGTTATTTTCTCCCATTTATCTTCTCTCCATTCCTTAAGAAATTACTGGCCTAACTAATCTGACTTGCTCTTGAAATTCATTTCTTGTAGCTTAGCCAAGAACCTAGAGAAAATCTGACAACAGTACTTGCTTTCAACACATCGATAAGTATAAAAATAAATTTAAATGTGACAGTTTGTGTATGTTCATCTATAACTCTGTCCACTGAAAGACCACCCTGATTACAATGCCAAATCTTGGCTTCCAAATACTATTTTCTTCTAAAAAGAAACAACGATCCTTGGAGATATGACTGATTCTAGGACTGGTGCAGGAAAAATTTGAAGACAATCCTGGAACTTCTCAAAAATGATGGGAACATATCAAGAAGACACGGAAGGCATATTGAAGGGACTCCCACTGGTCAAAGCTGGGTTCAGTTGTATATCAAATACATAATTGATAATGCAGATTATAACCCATTAAATAAAATAAGAATGCGTGAGTCCATATTGATATAAATAAATATATAAATTACTACATGGGGAGAGAAGAAACATCTTCCTTACAACAGAGTGCCAACTGATAAATGTAGAGGGAATGATGGACGAATGAGACAATCACCATTTGGTAACCATTAGGTAGGGAATATCAATGGATACTGAAACCAGTGGGTAAAAGTTTGATGAGCATGGTAGGAAACCTCCAGGAAGGCCCCAAAGGTCCTGCCTCCAGGCATCCACAGTTTTGTGTAGTTCACATGGTTTCACAAGGTACCACAGTTGGTCTGTTTGACCAATAGCAGAAGGCAGAAGTGATGGTATGTTGATTCTGAGATTAGATTAAAAGATGGAGCTTCTGTCTTGGTCTGTCTCATCACTCACTTTGCAGAAAGCAAACTGCCATGACATAAGAACACTCAGACAGCCATAAGGAGTGACTGACATGGCAAAGAACTGAGTCCCTAAATCCAATAGCCCATGAGTGCCTGAAGCCTCCTGCCAACAACTGCATGTGTGAGCTTCGAAACAGATTCTCTGGCTCCAGTTGAGCCCTCAGGTGCTGCAGCCCCTGCTGACAGCTTGACTGAAGCCTCAGGAGAAGACCCTGAGCCAGAACCACCCAGCTAAGCTGCTCCTGAACACCTGGCCTTCAGAAACTGTGTGAGATAAATGTTTATAAGCAATAGATAACTAATGTAATGAGGAATGGGACATTTACAGAGCCTCAAAGTACCTCTTCACAAAATATTTATTAATTACAAATTATGAAATAGTAACTTTACAATGGAGAAGGCTGGCAGACACGGCCTTTAACAAGCAATCAGAATTAACATCTCTGTGACTGGACGATTTGAAATTGTGTGTCACCTGATATGATTCAAGGAGAAGAAAAAGCCTCACTTCTGTGATATTTCTGCCAAAAATGCTAAGCCTATCTAATTATGAGGAAAAATCAGACAAATGCAAAGTCAGAGATTACAACTGTCCTGTAATATTCAAAAGTGTCAAAGTCATAAAAGTCAAGGAAGACTGAGGAACTGTTCCAGACTGAAGGAAACTAAAGAGACACGATAACCATAATGGGTGATTCTGGATTTTATCCTTTTTCTATAGAGGAAATTATTGGGACAATTCTTGAAAGCTGAATAGTGTCTCTAGATTGGATTCGGTTATATATCACTTTAATTCCCTAATTTCGATGGCTGTATTGTGGTTATAAGACTGCCCTTGTTTATAGGAAAAACAGTATACATACTCGGGGGAAGTTGGGGAAATGGGTAAGCAACTTACTCTCAAATAGGTTCAGGCAAAAAATTCTTTGTACTTTTCTTGAAACTTTCTGTAAGTTTTAAATTATTTTCAAATAAAAATAATTATTTTCAAATAAAAATAATTTATTATGAGATTTATAATTGCTTTTGCCATTTAAAAAATTTAATTTTAGTTTTTTAAAGTCAGGTCTTTTGAGGTATAATTTACATAGTGAAAATGCAGCCTTTTTGGGCGTACAGTTCAACGAGTTTTGACAAACGTGTATAGTCATATAACCACTACAAACAATATATAGAAACTTTAACTATCCATGCTTTTTTAAAAAAGATTTATTTATTTATTTATTTCTCCCTCCCTCCCCCTCGTTGTTTTGTGCTCACTGTCTGCTCTCTGTGTGTTCTTCTGTGTTCTTCTGGAGTGGAAGAGAGGAGCTCAATCTCTTACACCACCTCAGCTCCCTGGTCTGCTGTGTCTCTTATTGTCTCTCCTCTGTGTCTCTTTCTGTTCCTCATCTTGCTGTACCAGGTCTCCTGCGTGGACCAGCACTCCTGCACAGGCCAGCTCTCCACTCAGATAAGCTCGCCTTTCACCAGGAGGCCCTGGGAATCAAACCTGAACCTCCTATATGGTAGACGGGATCCCAATCGCTTGAGCAACATCTGTTTGCCACTATCCATGCCTTTTGCTCTTAAAACTGTGAAGGGATTTATTGGGTCTTTAGATATGCTTTCCTTTATTTTGCAGGTATAAATATTAATCCTGTTGTTATATATTTTTTTCAAATAGTCAGTGATGTAACTTGTATACTAAAGCATGGCCGACTGTTAAAAAAAAATTTAAAGAACTTACAATAAAACGACGAAACAAACAAACAAAAGACATAAAACAAGCTTTGTCTTTCCCAGGAGAAAATGCTTGTCTTTCCTCTCCTTTTCCCAACAACCTTAAATTAGTGCAGTGTAGGCAGAGAAACGTGCTTCTGTCAGGAAAATCCTCATTAGTCCAGGGAGTAGCCCTGCCTGCCTGCTTGCCTACCCAACTATCTCCCCAGCTGTCACAGGCACCTTCCTCGGCATGTCTTCCTCCCCAGGGCTTTGGAATCTAATTACCTGCTCCACTGTGGACCACAACACTAACCTCCTCTTGTTGCTGCATTTGCCTAATGAGCTGTGAAGTGCTGACTGACACTTGTGCCCAGATGTCAGGCGCTGCTGGTGCTCAGCTCTCACAAGAGTTTGAAGAGAAGGATTGGAAATGGATCACTGAGCACGAAATTCACAGGTTCCTTAATTTGTTCTCTAGCCTTCTTCTGATGTCCTTGCTGTAAGACAGAAAATTCAACTCATGCCACAACTCAGAGATGCAGTGAAAAGAAGATTATTTTCTCTGTAATTGGAAACTTCTCCTGAGCCCTCTTCCAGTGGATACGATGTGAAAATTAACTACACTTCCAATCCAGTTTAAAGTGTGTTTCCTTTAAGTGGTGTTCAGTTTCCATTAGTTAAAAATGCTCAATAGCTCAAATAGCCTCTTTTCCTTTGTTTCATTCACTCACGTTGTGTCTGATAATGGAATGATATGTATGACTTCCTTTACCTCATTACTTTGGGGGCGGAATCTGGGGTACCTATGGAGCCCTGGAGACATTGTGTTGTCCATAGAACTAGTTTCTGGGTGATGTTTCTTCTCTGCCTGCTTGAGATGTGCCTTGCTGAACTCCAAGACCAATGTCTGGGTAGGTATTATTCAGGGTTCTTATTATTGCTTGGGCAACATACCCAGAGGTGCTTTCTGGGCAATTCCATTTCATGTTGGCTTCTGCCTATATTGCCACCCTCTTCAAGGCCCTTAGAAACTGGCCTACATCCCATTACTGGGTGTTTGCCCTGGTTAGAGAAGTTAAACAGGGGCAATCCTAAATATCTAGAACAAGTTGAACCAAGAGCCAAAGAACAGTGGAAGCACACATCTACTTAACAGTAAATCCCTAGGCAAGAGAGAGAAAAACTGAACATCAGAGTAAACCCAGCAGCAGAATCAGATGCCTACACATCAACAAAAAATTAGAAGCCATACAAAGAAAAAGGAAGATATGACTCAAGCAAAGAAACAAATCAAATCTCTAGATGAGACACAGGACTTGGAACAGCTAATCAATGGGGTTCATACAAATCTCCTAAATCAAATCATGGAGTTGAAGGACAACATGGCTAAAGAAATAAAAGACATTAAGAAGACACTCAGTGAACACAAAGAAAAATTTGAAATCTTGGATAGAAAAATAACAGAGCTTATGACAATGAAAGACACAATAAGTGAGATTAAAAAATACAATAGAGGGACACAACAGCAGATTTGAAATCATGGAAGAAAAATGTCAGCAATGTAGAGAAAAAAACAGCTGAAATTGAAGAGAAAGAAGAACAGAGAGAGAAAAGAATGGAAAAAATTGGGCAGGGGCTCAGGGAGTTGAATGATAACATGAAGCATACCAACATATGTGTTATGGGAATTCCAGAAGGAGATGAGAAAGGAAAAGGGGCAGAAAGAGTATGTGAGGAAATAATGGCCCAAAATTTCCCAACTCTAATGAAAGAACTGAATATATGTGTCCAGGAAGTATAGCATGCTCCAATTAGAATAAATCCAAATAGATTGATCCCAAGACACATAATATGCAGAATGCCAAATGCCAAAGATAAAGAGAAAATTCTGAAAGCAGCAAGGGAAAAGTGAAACATCACATACCAGGGACATCCAATAAGACTTAGTGCAGATTTCTCTTCAGAAACCATGAAGGCAAGAAGGCAGTGGTATGATAATTACAGTACTGAAGGAGAAAATCTTCCAGCCAAGAATTCTTTATCCGGCAAAACTGTCCTTCATATCTGATGGTGAGCTCAAAATAGTCACAGAAAAACAGAAACTAAGAAAGTTCATAAACAAGAATCCAGCTCTGCAGGAAACACAAAACTTTAGTCGCTTTAGTGACTAAAGGGAGCTCTGCAGCCAGAAAATGAAAGACAAAAGAGAGAGGCTTGGGGAAGAGTATAGAATTGAAGACTATTAGAAAGGGTAACCGAAAGGTAAAAAGTTGTACAAAATTAAGATATGACACATGAAAGCCAAAAGATGAAATGGATGAAGTAAGTAATGCCTTTACAATAATAACATTGAATGTTAATGGATTAAACTCCCTGATCAAAAGACTTAGGCTGACATAATGGATAAGAAAATATGAGCCACCCATATGCTGTCTGCAGGAGACTCACCTTAGACCCAAGGATGCAAATAGACTGAAAGTGAAAGGCTGGAAAAAGATATTTCACACAAATAGTAACCAAAAGAAAGCAGGAATAATAGCTATACTGGTATCAGACAAAACAGACTTTAAATTCAAAAAAGTTATGAGATGCAGAAGGCCATTATGTATTAATAAAAGTGACAATCCACCAGGAAAGAATAACATTAATAAATATCTATGCACCTAACCAGGGTGCTCTAAAATACATGAGGAAAACTGGCAAAACTGAAAGGAGAAATAGACATCTCTACAATAATAGTTGGAGATGTCAACATGCCACTCACATCAATAGATAGAACAACTAGAAAAAAGATCAACAAGGAAACAGAGAACTTGAACATTGTGATAAATGAACTGGACCTGACAATCATATATAGAACATTGCACCCCAAATCAACAGGTTATACATTCTTCTCAAGTCCTCGTGGATATTTCTCCAGGGTAGAAAACATATTGGGCCACAACGTGGCTCTCGATAAATTCAAGAAGATTGAAATTATACAAAGCACCTTCTCCAATCATAATGGAATGGAGTTGGAAATCAATAATAGGCGGGAGAGGGGAAAATTTGCAAACACATGGGAGCTAAACAACAGTCTTAAACAATCAGTGGGTCAAAGAAGAAACTGCAAGAGAAATTAGTATATATCTTGAGATGAATGAACATGAGAACACAACATATAAAAACTTTTGGGATACAGTGAAGGCAGTGCTTAGAGGGAAATTTATAGCACTAAATGCCTATATTAAAAAAGAAGAAAGAGACAAAATCAAAGAACTAACTGAACACCTGGAGAAACAGGAAAAAGTACAGCAAACAAATCCCAAAGCAAGCAGAAACAAAGAAATAACAAAGATTAGAGCAGAAATAAATGAAATTGAGGGGGAAAAAAACACCAGTAGAGTAAATCAACAAAACCAAAAGCTGGTTCTTTGAGAAAATCAATAAAAGCAACAAACCCTTGGCAAGACTAACAAAGAAAAAAAAAAAAAAGAAGAAGATGCAAATAAATAAAATTAGGAGTGAAAGGTGGGACATTATGATTGACTCTACAGAAATGAAAAGGATCATAATAGGATATTATGAGAAACTGTATGCCAACAAATTAGACAACCTAGATGAAATGGATGAATTCCTAGAAATGCACAAACAACCTACATTGACTGGACAGGAAATACAGAAACTCACCAAACCAATCACTAGCAAAGAGATTGAATCAGTTATCAAAAATTTTCCAACAAAGAAAGTCCAGGACCAGATGGCTTCACAGATGAATTCTACCAAACATTTTGAAAATAATTACTACCAATCTTGTTTAAACTCTTCCAGAAAATGAGAAAGGAGGCAAAATTACCCAACACATTTTATGAAGCCAACATCACCCTAATCCCAAAGTCAGATAAAGATACTATAAAAAAAGAAAATTACAGACCAATCTCCTTAATGAACAGAGATGCAAAAATTCTCAACAAAATACTTGCAAATTGAATCCAACAGCACATAAAAACAATTATACATCATAATCATGTGGGTTTTATTCCTGGTATGCAAGGGTGGTTTAACATAAGAAAATCAATTACTGTAATATACCACATTAACGAATTGAAGGGGAAAAAACCACACAATCATCTTGATTGATGCAGAAAAGGCATTTGACAAAATCCAGCATACTTTCTTGATAAAAACACTTCAAATGATAGGTATAGAAAGAAAGTTCCTCAACATAATAAATGGCATATATGAAAACTCCACAGCCAACATCAAACTCAATGGAGAGAGTTGAAGCCTGTCCCTCTAAGATCAGGAATAAGAGAAGGATGCCCACTGTTACCACTGTTATTTAGCATTGTGCTAGCAGTTCTAGCTAGAGCAATTAGGCAAGAAAAAGAAATAAAAAGCATCCAAATTGGAAAAGAGGAAGTAAAACTCTCACTATTCACAGATGACATGATTCTGTATTTAGAAAATCCTGAGAAATCTACAACAAAGTTATTTGAGCTAATAAATGAGTTCAGCAAAGTGACTGGATACAAAATCAACATGCAAAAATCAGTATCAGTTCTAGACAATAAAAACGAGCAAGCTGAGTCGGAAATCAAGAAAAAAATTCCATTTACAATAGCAACAAAAAGACTCAAATATCTAGAAATTAATTTAATAAGGAAATGTATTCAGAAAATGCAGGAATCCATTCTGCAAAGTCTTGTGGGGGTCTGTCCAGCAAAGCCCACGATGGCGTAATGAAATTTCTCCAAACACTGAGGTTGAGAGACGTGAGGGGGAGAACAGCTGAAGAAGCTGTGCTCTTGAGCTGATCCCCAACACGGTTTTTATTCTGTTTTTCACATAGCCAAAGATCAGGGTGTACGTGCAGGGGCTCAGGTAGGCATAGTGTATGTCAGGGTCATAAATAACTTTACAAGAATTACAGACTGATAATGGGGTAGCAGGATTACAGAAACAATTAGCAATTTGGTAGGGGATAAGGTGGCAGCAAAGGTCTAAGATAACTGATTAACAGAGCAAGGCAAGAATGCTAATGGCAGGAACAAATAATGGAGAATTCTCTGTGTGGGTAGAGAAACAGGCCTCCAAACTATTTCTTAGTGAAGATCAGAGGGTTCCCACAAGAAAACTATAAAGCACTGCTAAAAGAATTGAAGAATACCTAAACAAACAGAAGGACATCCAATATTCATGGATTGGAAGACTAAACATCGTGAAGATGTCAATTCTACCCAAACATTTATAGATTCAATGTAATACCAATAAAAATTCCAACAGTCTACTTTACAGAAATAGGAAAGTCAATTACCAAATTTATTTGGAAGGGAAAGAAGTCCAGAATAGCCAAAAACATCCTAAAAAAGAAAAGCAAAGTTGGAGGACTCATACTCCCTTACACTGAAGTGTATTATAAAGCTACAGTGGTCAAAACAGCATGGTATTGGCATAAAGATAGACACATTGATCAATGGAATCAAATTGAGAATTCAGAAATAGACTCTCACCTCTATGGTCAACTGATTTTCAATAAGCCTACCAAATCTACTTTTCTGGGACAGAACAATCTCTTTCATAAATCATGCTGGGAGAACTGGATATCTATAACCAAAAGAATGAAACAAGACCCCTATCTCACTCCCTATACAAGAATCGACTCAAAATGGATCAAAGACCTAAACATAAAAGCCAGGGCCATCAAACTACTAGAAGATAATGTAGGGTAACATCTTCAAGATCTGGTGGTAGATGGGGGAGGGGTCTCTTAAATCTTATACCCAAAGCTCGAACAACAAAAGAAAAAATACATAAATGCAGCCTCCTCAAAATTAAACACTTCTGCATGTCAAAGGACTTAGTGAAGAGGGTAAAAAGGCAACCTACTCAATGGAAGAAAATATTTGGAAATCATACCTCCACCAAAGGTCTAATATCCATGATATATAATGAGATTCTACAACTCAACAATAAAAATACAAATGATGAAAAATCACATGAAAAAAAATGCTCAGCATCACTTGCTATTAGGGAAATGCAAATCAAAGCTACAATGAGATATCATTTCACACCAACTAGAATGGCTGCTATTTTAAAAACCCAGAAAACTACAAATGTTGGAGAGGATGTGGAGAAATAGGAACATGTATTCACTGCTGGTGGGAATGTAGAATGGTCCAGTCACTGTGGAAGTCTCTTTGGCAGTTCCTAAGGAAGTTAGATATAGATCTACCATGTGACCTGACAATACCACTACTCAATATATACCCAGAAGAACTGAGAGCAGTGACAGGAACAGACATTTGCACACCGGTGTTCATAGTGACATTATTCACAATTGCCAAAAGATGGAAACAACCCAGGTGTCCATCAACTGATAAATGGACAAACTGTGGTATATACACATGATGGAATATTATTCAGCTGTAAGAAGAAATGAAGTTGTGAAGCATATGACAATGTGGATGAACCTGGAGGACATTATGTTGAGTGAAGCAAATCAGGCACAAAAGGACAAGTATTAAATGACTTCGCTATTATGGATTAAATTTAATGAGCAAACCCATGGAGTTAATAGATAGAATATAAGTCACCAGAGAAAAGAATGGTCAGAGAATGGAAAGCTGACATTCAATCTGTGCAGAATTGGGAAAAAATTGTTTGTAAATATTTGGAAATGAATATAAATTGTGAAAGCACATAATAAGATTTGTAATTAGTAGCACTAACATATGGGTATATTAGTGTTTTTTTTTGTAGTAATGAAAATGTCTAATATTGATTGACATGATGAATGCATAACTCAGTGATTATACTAAATGCCATTGATTTTCCACTTTATATAAATTGTATGATTTATGAACAGCAACAACAAAATAATAGGGTGGGTTGGGGGAAAAATACACCAAATGTGAGATACGGACTATAGTTAGTAGTAATACTTTGATGATGCTCTTTCATAATTTGTTACAAATATTTCACAACAATGCAATGTATTGTGGTGGAGTGATGCATTGAAGCCCTGTATGATGTTATGCATGTTTGTTTTTTAACTTCACAACTTTTACTATATACTTATTGTTTATATATGTTCATGTATGAATGATATACTTCAATAAATTGGTTTTAAAATGAATAAAAATGAATTACTAGCCTAGGAAAAATAAAACAACTATAAAATTGTATTTAGAAAATCCTGAGAAATCTACAACCATTGAAAGTGGATATATAAGTGATTGGAGAATCACTATTATACTCATAACTTTGCTATTTCATAATCAGAATTTCACAAGAGGTTTTGAATGAAATAGTTATTCCTCATATTAAATGTCTTTATGCACACTTTGATTAAATGACACATATATCAGTATTTAAAACTTTTTTTTTTTATTGTTGGTAAAAATAAAAATTTTTCACAGTACATACAATATTTGTAAAATGATATATAAATACATATGCATATATGTGCATTTGCTTACATAAATGTTATTATATATATATATTTTTTTTTTAAAGGTGCGTAGATTACCTAATTATTACTCAGAAATTACAGGGATTCCCATGTTCCCCACCTCCCACACCTCCCACAACATCCCACACCAATATCCTTCATCAGTGTGGCACATCACCCACAATGGATATACACATCCTGGGGCCTTGCCACCAAGCATAGACCGCATTTCACATCATAGACCACCCTCTCTCCCATACAGTTCTGCGTGGTATATGCTGATGCAAAATGGCCTACATCTGATGCCGCAACGCCACTCATGACAACCCCCAAGTCCCGAAAAAGCCCCTGTGTTTCAACTGCCTCTCCCCTCCCTGCCACGAAAATGTCCAGTGGCCACCGTCTCCACCTCACTGTTAAAATTTCTTCCATTGCTTGAATCACAATATACAACAGAACACCACCAAGTCCATTCTAGTCCATAGCTCTTCCCCCAATCCTGGGGAGTTTGGGATGGTGATGTCCACTCCACCTCCAAGTGAGAGAGGGTTTATATTCCATGGATACGGTG